>DWHQ01001244.1:0-11225 GCA_018247955.1 Eurytides marcellus marcellus | reverse complement strand
ATGTGAGACCGTGATTCTTACCCGGTTCGAGCCGGCCCATTCCAGAGCAGCGGAAGCTAACTAATCGTATATTTAATTTACCTTAGTAAGTGAAGCCAATTTTGTTTTATGTTACCTATTTTTATTTTAACGTTCACGCTTTGTACTCGGAATTGCTTAACGGCAATTTAAATCAGATGGGAAGGAGGATTACTTTAGAACTCAGTCATCGCCATTTCGACTAGAGGACCTTCAAGACCGTGCCGGAAAAGCCGGTATTTATGAAATTTCTCTGGCAAACAAATAAAAATACCAGCAGGTTAGTTGATTGCTCGTTTGAGCATTAATAGAATTAGCTTTAATTATAAGCATTAGCTTGTAGAGAGAGACTTGCATAGAGAAAATGAGCTCGAGGTAAAACCACTAAAGTGTTTAGCTTCCATATTGTTCACATGTTGTCCTTATTTCAATGGACATTATTTCAAAATATAAACAAAATATATTAAAACTGCAAGAACTGAATGTTTACTTTAAATAAAGTTGATATCTTTTATACGTTCGTATTCGTTACGCATTTACATACTATATGCCATTATGCACCGTTTTAAAGTACACAAAACATTATGTAAAAATCAAATGTAATTCCATTCTCGACTAGTTTTTATTTAAAAAAAAATATAAAATGATGTTATATATATGATAATTCGCTTTTATCGTAATCCAATACAAAAAATTGCTCTCTAGATCTTTGACCCAAACAAGGAAAATAGAAATAGCGAAAGCATTAGCTTCACTGGGCCATGTTGTAGTAAGCACAAATAAGAGAAAGTGTTATAAGACGTATGAAATTCCAGAACCTTATAAGTACACGCCACTTAGATTAAAACTGGAGGTTGTAAAATTCGTAAAACCTACTCATATAGTTGAATTGTTCAAATTACCATATATGTACGATTAAAATGTAATAAATAATAGTAAACGATTGATCGAAACTTATAAGCATTTAAAGAAAAATGGCATGAATTTGCACCGAACTCAACATGTCCCCTCGAATACATCCCAAATTATACGGAGAGGCCAATACACATAAATAGCTGATAATCGTGACGCCGTACGTCCGCCGGAGCCGGGGCCGGCACCTCCGTACCCGCGCATTCCTCTGACTCCCGATCGCCGTTGAACTTTGCTCTTATTGTCAATTCGTGCCGACCATTGCGTCGCGCAAAGAAACGTTATACCCATTTAGGAGGACTTCCCAAGATAAACGCCTTTGTTCGAGGGTTGATGGTGCTGTTAGAAAATTACGAGAGACAATAGCCTTCTCACTATCGTTTAGGCAGCGGTATCGGCATTACGCGCTTGTGAAATACGACTAGAGAGGAGGTATTGTTCTACGGTCTGTTCTCGCTCGTCTGTTTCGGATTTATATCGCTTTTCCATCCATGCGATTCATGGATATTTCAGCGTGCGGGAAAATTGAGTGTTATGAAATAGCATTAAATAATACGTATTACACTAAACAGTGAACATTAATTCTAACTAAACGTGTTTCGAAAATCTTAATGCCACCAGTTTCGCGGAGTGAAACAATTCTTTGAGGATGTATTGCCCCTCGCTTACAAGTTCTTGGCTATTGCAGGTGCAATAAAGCATTTGAATACATATTTTGAAATTGTTTTGTTTTATAAATTCGAACCGAACATTGCGAAATATCCAATTTTACAAAAAAGGTCATGTACAACAACCCTCTCGACTTTCTGTTTTCAATATTTTTAAAAACATTCAGCTAGAATATTTTATCCACCTTATTTATAGTATAGTTACTAACTGACTATACGTTACCTGAATTAAACGCGAAAAGATAAGAAAAATTAATGGCCCTTATAGACAGGTGTTATTGTTTTTGTTTTATAGTTCTAGCGAGTTAGCAATAAGCCGTTATGTTTGTACCAGTTTGGTGTTGTTTTATTCAATACAACTCATTTGCAATTTTACTAGACAGTTTGTTTCTACGGCTTTTACATGTAAGCTTCTTGGGTATAAACAAAGACATATTTTTGTCACCACTACCGTTCTTTTTATTTTTTTATTTGCCTTTTTGTTTGTTTAATATAGTTTCATTTAAATGTATATTGGAAATATATATGCTCGTAAATATAGATCTCCTAAATTGCTATAGCAAATAGCATCAACATCCAAATTATTAATTGAATATCGAACACTACAAAGCGCTGCAATTTCATCTGCATTAAATCGCCGCCATCACCTGATTCATTGTTGTGAAAATAATAATTGTACTGCATACCATTACGGATATAATATAAAATAAATTAGTCACGCAATTGTTGCTACAATAGTACCTACGACGGTACAAATTCAATTCATTGTATCTCGAGGCAGACGATCCGTTGACGCAACGCAAAACAATGGGGTTTCGGTTCAGCGACCTTTCGGGATCTGTGACATCGCCGCGAAAATATGGGCACAGCATAGTTCGAACACTACCTACCGGCTTTAACTGCTCTAAGAATGCGCCGTGTTACGACATGCACTACTTCGGCTACAGCATATTACCATTATCTCTTATACATAAAAAGAGGTTATCGCAAATAGGTTTTATATCCTTACATATTTTGCTTAACAAGTCCTAAGGTCCACATTTAGGTCCAGTATTTAGGGCTCCGATATAGTATGATGCCAAGATGAATGGCGTGCAGCTCGTGCTCGAACACGCCCTCTACAATTAGATATTGTTGTTGTAATTCAAATTAGAATATGTGCTAGTCGCGTTTGAGCAATACAAATCGAGAGGAGAGCGAATGACATTAAATGCAAACGTATTATTTTTAATCAAATTTAAAATTAAAGGCAGGGGATTGCAATAATTTTATATATATGTATAGAGTTATTTTTTAGTATCGAAATTCTTAAAAATGTCCCACAAGGTCTTCGACTCCTTACTGCCTTACGATGAGATCCAGCTGTGCAATTTGGGCAATTTATTCGGCTGGATCGACAAGCTGATTTGGAGTAGCGGTGGCGTGCACTGCCGCCATCGGCGACCAGATAATGCAAGCCCGCAGGCTCCATTGCGAGTAATACGACCTCTTTACCGCAACGGACGTCGACGTCTTATTTAGGCCCAAATGCGGCGCGAATACGTTTCAAATTGAAGCTTTTCAGCGCAATCACCTCCGCGAGCCAAATGCTCTTAGCGATCAGGTATGTACAACCATCCTTCATTGCATTGCCATAGTATCTCTAGACGTTAGTGGAACCGTTAATGTTCAACAATTTTACTTTCATATATTACTCTTACTTTAGAATTTTTATGATCACTCCACCTGCGACGCGCTAAGCTATTTCTTTACGATCCTTTAACACGCTACAGCCAAACACGCGATTACAAATATTTTATAGGAGCACAGGTAATTATTATCAATGCGTTTGAACTTTAAACCGTTATCAAAACAATAATTGTTGTGGAATTAATTAAAAAAATTAACGCGGGAATAATTGTTGTGGAATTCGAACCTTTTAGCGGAGCGTGCTCTATTTCGTGTAATAGCAATCTGTAATGGTCCGTCTTGTGTGGATGCTATCGGCGGTTTCGTAACGCCATTGTTCGGAGACGTTGGCACACAATGGAACACCAAGAGCGGACCTGTCGATGGAAGTAGGCCGTGCACGAGGATCGTGGCGGAGCCTAGACGGCGACGGTGGTGAAATGTACGGTGGGTGGTGCCGCGCACGCCGCCCCGCCCAGCCCTTTCACCGGCCGCCCCGCCCCACCGGCCTCCTACCCCTCAGTAACCACCTTCCATACCCATGTTGCGTAACCCTCCGCTATTCCCTACACAGAAACGCCCGAAGCAATCGGCACTCGGGCCCGTAATGGAATCTCTTGCAAAACCGATCGGTACTAAAACCTTTCAACCCTCGCACCATAAACTAACGCCGAACATTAGAGAGCTGACATGGATTGTTCACGATTAGGACGTAGATTATATTCCACCGACAGTTTGCCGTCAGATGTTAAAATTTTAATTACGGCGACCCCAAGAGTCATGTCGTGCAAAACTATCGTAGCAACTTGTGTGTAATATTGAACCGAGATCCAATCTGATATACAAACATCGATCTTAATACGCAAACAATAACGTAACATTTTATCATTTATTTCTTTAAGCCCACATCACTAACATTCAGGTAGATAGCTGGTAATTAATTCTAATTATTACTATAACTAAGTTATGAGTGACAGTGATTTAGCAATAAACATTTTATAATATCGAAACGAAATGCATAATCACATATCAGTTACTTGTGTAAGAGGGCAACAAAACCTTGTTAAGTAAATGTCGAAATTTTTAACTCTCACCCTTTGGCATTTTCGGGGTCAAGTCAACCAATTAACCAGCTTACTCGATACAGTGTTAACAGGTAAGTGACAAATCTTAGTAATCTCTTAATCTCCTTTGTCTCACTATTGCCTAACTATAAAGGTTTAACACAGCCGAAGGATATTGTAATCATACTCAAAGTGTGTCATGTAAACAGTAAAGCCGATGTTAACCTAAGTGCGACTTGAAGCAATCACAAACTAATAGTGACGAATTAATTTTTATAGACTTACCAAACTTATTTCGTTTAAGATATACGATATGCAAGGTATATAAAGCGTCTTATATTATTTTATATGCAAATGTTTCATAATTTTCAAATCAATAATATTAAGTATGCAAAGAGTCAATCCGTCGGAAATCCTATTTCTAATGCATATCATTTATTAATAATTTATGAGCAAATCAAAGCCTACTTAACAATAATAAAATATATAAACATTCAAAATTATAGCATACATGCGTATGTTTGGACACGAATCCTGTAGACAATAATGACTTGACTTGAGATTGGTTAGAGCATATTTGCTGATATCTCTATGATGCTTTACATGTATCTAATCTACTCGTAATCTCACCTAGTAGTAGCTTGCAGACGGCTACGCTTATGCAAGATATGTGTATTTCTCTCTGGTCTTGTAATCTGCCTCACCGGACTAGGGAAATCACCGGAGAATTTCATGCCCCTTCGTCTAAACATATACTTCTGTGCTAAACTTTCTTGAAATTTTGTTCGCTCGCACTTGTTTAATATTTTATTTGGCCGCTGCAATTGACATTAAAATGTATCTTTTTAATCATATTTAACGACTTTCTTGGTAACGAAATAAAGGTACCTTTATGATAATAATATTGAAAATTTGTCAATTTTCATACTCATTCTACATATATATGAATAAGTCATTATATAATCATAAACAAGTAATAAAAAACGACTTGTCCTTTGCCATTTGGTAAATAAAATCTATCTGTGATAAATATTTGTTAAATAAAACATTAACTAGTAAATTAGACCTTACTTTATGACACAGTCGTAAGAGAAATAACGTCTATCAGAGTAGTAAATTATTTCACTGTCAAAGATACAACGTTATATGCTAGCCGCAGTTTAAATACGTTCACACAGTAAATCTTTAGTTTAGATTACAGACGATAAGTAATTGATACTATGTGAAATAGAATTGTTTGATAAATTGCAATTGCATTTGACACACGTAAATCTTAGAAAATATTTGTATATTTATAGAATAAATTTAACTCATTTAACAGATTTTGAAAATTATTTAAGTGAATTAAAAAAAAATTATTAAACTGCACCAAACCGATTGCTAACTGGGTTATATGTATAAAAAATATATATGGATATAAATTTGTCACGGATCATGTTATTACTTTTTATTCGTTAATTTACTAACGGTTATTTAAACAATCTAACTAAATGAGTCCGATGATCCGACAAAGATTCTCTAAGTGGTACGACTCTTTTCCAGAATCTGTCCGGGGTGGTACCATGGTATTGCCAGTTATTCTACCGTTAAGCTTTATATGTGTGCCAAGTAATCTGTAAGCATTACAATGTTTGAAGGGCCATGTCGCCAAGATAGGCATAGGGATATAACATCTTAGATCTTTGGGTGATGAGTGCAGCGCTAGGCCAAACGGGTTCTTTATGGCACTGTGTATGTATTGTTATGGGCAGACGTGACGCTTGCCAACAGGTGCACGACTTGCTCGTCTCGTCATTTTATCTCCTATAAAAAGAGGTTTTGAAAAGCAATTTGCGTGTGTCAAGATTTTTTCAACCACACACTAATATTAAAAAATATTTTTAAGCACACATAATTTCACTCAACGAGTTAAGTCAATGTGAAACCGAGAGAACCATGAGTACGTGTATATCACTACGATTTTTGTAATTACGTAACCGGGTTAAGGTTTGCTTGGTAATTACAAGTTGGTTTCGAATTTCGATTCATCATTTAAAAGATAATGAGCAATTATTCAGGCAAAACCGTCCACAATGCCCGTATTAAGCTCTCAATTGTCCAGTGTTTATCTTAGTTTGAATTATTATAATAACTGGTTGTGCGTAAACGAAACCGTTTTCAAGTTCGAACTTGACAACCCCGTCGCAACAGGCTTGCTTAAATGATTTGATAACTTTGCCAGCTAGTATTGAGTCTCGGTAGTCTGATAACCAATTGTTGAATTAACAGGTGATGGTGGATATGGGAAAAAACATTACATAATTCGTGATTATATAATATTAACGATTTAGAGAATCTTTTTTAAGCGTATGCGATGCAGAGTCCTGGTCTCTTTCTCTGCAATGGAAGCAGTTCGTTGTCCGTTGTCCTGCGACCGCTTTTACAGAGAAAATCAACGAAGCATACGTGCCCGGTAATTATCTGCGTAAGGAAATCTCTCTTCCCGTCGCTGCATCCAAAGGTTTAGAAGACTGGCAGGAAAGCTTCAACTACCCGTTTATATACTGATAGACTGTGATGTTTCACATAATGAATATATTAAGTGTATTACATGCTAGGTTGTAAGAGAAACAATGGTGGACTTACAATAAAAAAGCATATTCATTCAGATTGTTTGTGTTGTAGCCCTATTTCAGTTCTTTTTTACGTATCTTGTTTAATTTTATTATACACCAGTAATTTTACTATTGATCAGCCAATCATATTCTATCTAAATTACGTCATGATGAACTACATGATTAAAATTCGCGCCCAAACTAAAAAATATTTAAATTTAATATCTTACTTATATAACATCTCACATATAACAACTATGTTAAACCCATAAATTAATTGAGTAAAATAAATAAAGTAATAAAGTAAGTAATACTATTTAGGGTAACATCATCTGAGCTGTATTTACGGCACACTTAGATGACGCTTACAATATCTTATAAGATTTTAGTTTTTTATGTTTTTGATTTAAAAAATAAATAATACGAAATTTTAAAAAATATTGGGCTAGTTATAAATTTTATGTATGAGGATATATACTGTTTTATATAATTTTTATGTAATCATTTTCCTTACCTTATTTATAAATGTTAATGTTTAGATATAATCAAAGTATAAAATACTTGCATATAGATATATGCAAGTATTTTATACTTTGATTATATGTAGTTGTGCTTTCAGCTGATCTTTACATGACAGCTTTATTTATTAATATTAGAGCTCGTACTAATTATTATGTATGTTAAGTTCTAGACGGATGTTAACGGAGTCATATAAAAATTACGTAGGTTCAATATATATCATTGTCATAAAATGAGGCTTTCACGATTTTGCAAACCATTCTGTAATAATTTACTACCATCCAGATTTTTTTATAAACATTAGTATTTTTTTTTATTTTTTTTTCTCCTTTCAAATACAATAATTAAAAGTTTTACGTTAATATGTCTATAAAGGTACAACTTTTAACTATAGTACTAAATGCTATTGCGCAGTAAAAACAAACATCGTGATGCTAATACGTTACACCAATAGGTGTGAGTAAAGCAATGATTACTGGAAGAACAATGGGATAAATTTCGAATTCCTTTTAAAGGACAATCGCGTCATAAAAGTTAATTGTCTATTAAACACTCATTACGATTAATCGGGATCAAAGACTGAATACGAATCAGTTTAAAGTTCATTGTTGAATACACAAAATCGACAACGGAGGAAAGGTTAAAAAGCTCAAATAAGCGTGCATTAGGAAAGAGGTGGCCCGTCGGGTCGCGAGTAGAATGCAAACTGCCGCCCATACATTAAATCTGCTGCATTCGAATTGCAAAGTCGTGATTTGTCAAAGCATAATCTAAAGAACCGCAATATTCGCACATCGTAATTATTATCTGTAGTAAAATGGCACCCAAATCTTTTGTACCATCTCACGGTTTGCGCCCAAGAAACGGTGTTTCACGTATCCCTGACCAATATTGCACCTTGTATATTACAGAGAAGCGATAGTGTTCTCATATATTATCGTGTATTCTAAAATATCTACCCTGATGAAAACAAAACTCCCAATGGCCACTTTTTATTTTTACTGTTTGCAGCTTCTTAATCTTAATAAATGAAACAAATGAAAAACTTTAAATTTTAAAGCTAAACAATATTTTAAAACGTCTTTGTAGAATAGAGTATATAGAGCAATTTAGTATAAAACAAAACACTAAAATGTCAAACCATTCAAATAAACATTCTTCAAGAAATATAATTTTTAATCTATGACTTGGAACGAAAAATGCTATGCCGTCTGTACTTATACGGCAGTGTTCAACACAATATAAAGCAGAGCCTCGGTACGATGAGATCGTTCCCGTTTTGTTGTTGCTCGCAATCTGAACTCCCCTATCGATATCTTTAAATTATTTGCAGGGAGCCTCCGCGATGTAACCGTTACGACAACGAGCCGCGATAACGCGTTGATTTATTACTCTGAATATTTAATGACAACAGACAATTGAAAATTTATAGGGCTCACATAAATTCACAGTTAGTATCACGTTCGCCATACTCCGGCCGGTGTTCAATGTGCTTAAGCCTTGTAGAGCTCTTGTTTGTGCCACATATGTAGACGCGGAACTTGGAACTTGGCTCTCTTTATCGCTGGCTATTGAAACAGCAAAGTGTCTTCCTTGTATCTAAAGATCTGAATGCAACGAATCTTAGGTACTAAGGAGTTATTTTTGAATCAATAATGAACATTATTATTTCTTTTTTTTTTTGTAGATGAAATTATTTAAAAAATAAAACAATATTTCTTTTTATTGTTTATTTAGGTCTAACCATCAAAGTTGAATTAGTCACATTAAAGAAACAAATTAGTTAGTATATTGTCAATATAAATTGATGATTTTGTAACCAACCAAACTCTATATTTATCGCAGATTTATTTTTAATTTCTAATTCTTTTACTTATTTTATTTCTTCTTTTTATATATGTATAATATCGTATCGACCAATTTTGTTCATGACGGTCGATCTACAAGCGAACAAACTGTACGGGACATATTATAGCGCTCAAATGTTTGTCCAGCGTTAGCTTCATTGACCCTTTCTTTACTCTAGTACCCCATACAAGCGAGGTATCCGTCCCATCGAGCCTATCAAACGTCTTGAAAGAGATCAGGCACTGTAGCAATGACATTAACTTCATACTGACGTTTTTATGAGGCCTCATAATGTTGTTACTCCAAGCCACCGCTCGACGACAGTGATAAGTAGCGGACTACTTTTTACATGCTCATCCGACTTATAGAGATCATTTTACTTTTCAGGCAATTGGATGTTCAGGCCCAAATGCTCTAACCCAACCAAGAAACAATGATGCGAAGTAATTATCCCTCGCGGAATTTGAACCAACAGACTTTAAAGAGCGGGCTTATTGAACTATAACTTAGTTTGAAGGTTAAATATAGTGTAAGAGGTGTTTCCAATATAAATCAGTTAAAAGTTCATTTAAAATTTATTGCAAACGTGAATAAAGTGAGGCAAAATATTTGACAATCCAGGTGGGTGCGGATAACAACAAAGGTATATTTATACATTACACGAAGTAAATTTCCGTTGAATGATCGCGGCAGCTGTTTGGAAGCGTGAGACCGAACCAGAGCCGGTCAAATCCCAATTACATAAACACTAATCGCGAGTGCGTTGGCGATTCGCTAGCCGACTCCCAGCTACGCCATTAACAACTTATTGGCTATACGTGAACACTGGCGCTTCATTTATTAAGTGTTTAATTAAAGTCAAGAGTGCGAAGATAAATCGCTTGCAATTATTTCTCAGTTCTAACGAAACAGCGGGTTGCTCTACGGCTTATATTTCGCGACTTCCACCAGCACCGGCTAATAATTGAATTTCCCTCTGAGAACAATTGCTTCGATTACAGCGCGGGCCGACACGGATCGACGCCTAATGAATCTCCCCGCTGTCTAGTTATTTACCGAGATAAACTTCGTGTTTACCGGCTACACGCGCATGATTGCACGAGCTCCCAATAAATTAGATTTATCGGGTGAGGAGATATCCACGTACAAGTATGTAGGTAACGTCGCTTAAGTTTTAGGATTCAGCACCAAGGTCCCGGCAATCTGTTATTATGGACGACAATAATTAGGCACACCGTTTCGAAGCTAAACATCAATAATGTTATTATAATTAATTTAATGATTGCCGGTTGTCTTGCCTTATCCTTCGAGAGATTGATCGGGCAAAATACGCTTAGGCACATAAGTGGCATCTTATAGTAAATGATGAAACTTTTAGCAAGAAACATTTCTTGCAACATTGTCGTGTAGAAAGCCAATTTAGCGTTTATTTTAAAACCTATTTATTCAATCCCGGCCTTTTAGTAGTTTTGTAAGGATCTTCTTTCCTTATATTATAAAATTAAAATAAACAATTATGAATGTTATTTTGAATATTCAAAGGATATAAGGTGATAACAGTAGATAATTTAGTAAACGTTTTTCATTTACTGCATTGTTTATGGAGTAGGAGGCAAATGACAGGGAGAGCCGTACTGAAGCGTACACTGAACACAAGGTAGAAGCGAAATTCTTAAAGTAAATTATGAAAACAAAACGCGATCTTTTGTGCTCGCCTTTAATAGTGCCTCTAATAGTGGTAAGACTCTTCATGCAGAGCCCTCCTGGTAGTACTGGAGCATATCTAGTTATTTAAAGATGTGCAAGCATACTGTGTTCCAGCTTGAAGGGCAATGTCGTGGTAAAGGGCGTAAAGACAAAAATTTTTGGGCATAAAGATATCTTTCTATCTATATCTATCATCCCATATTTCTGGATGACGAGCAGTGCTGAAC
>DWHQ01001243.1:0-11226 GCA_018247955.1 Eurytides marcellus marcellus | reverse complement strand
GACTTTTGTCTTTGACTGAGTTCTTGTAAAAAAAGCTGCAACGGTGTTCGAAACTTTAAATAGTAAAATGTATAAGGCTTTCATTTCTTTTTTTTTAATAAAGAACTATTTTAAATGATCATAATACAGCAGTGTCGACGTTTAGGTCAACAAAAAAAAAACTTCAACGGCGTTGAAAGTATTAAAATAGTGAAATAGGAAACGGAGGAAGAAACGATTCGAGGGCGGATTGTAATTTCGCTGGACGCTGCGCGTCTGTGTAGCAGACTAGGCTTCCGGTGGTCGTTCTTATACACTTTCCGCGTCGCCCCCACAGAGGCCGCCACGGGATAAAGTTGCATTCTTTCCCGCCCGGAATGGCGCCCTACTTGGGGCTTTACGGGCTCCTTTAAAATGGACGAATGCCCTTTGTTTTCTTTTTTCTTAAACGGCCCGTCGAGTGGGAGTTTACGGGGCCCTTGATCTCCTTGGCCGTCGTTAGAGATCGTCTTTCGCTTAGCGGTGATTACGCGCGAAACGGCTCCGTGAAATGGTTATTGTGATGATAAAATATCCCCGACGAGGCCCGGTTTCGTTTGGTGCGACCCGACCGGCTGTTTACTCATTCCACACGAATTTATTGGGTCGTTTATTTCTTTTTTTTGGAGATGACAAATATCGTTAAAGCGAATTTAGCTTCGTGCTTTTTTTACGAAACTTGTATACATAAAGTTTCGTTCTGTGGATTGGCGGTGGTGAGACTTTCACACGGATGAATTTACGTATTGTTTTCTTCTTTTTTGTACGTCGCCATTTGAGACATAGTTTAGAGCTCTGATTTCTCATTGATTTAATACGATCCGATCGGCCATTTCTTTATTTATTAGATTGGGCCTACACGCGATTGTTGATCTGCGACGCAAAAAGAGGGACGTTAATATAATGTCTTTATTTATGTGTCTAACTGTGGTTCTCAAACGGATGAACCCATTATGATCAGATTTTTGTTTTGTTTTATAGTTGAGAATACTCTCGACTTAAAGGCCAATATAGCGATAACAGCTCTTTTCATAAACACCGGTCTAATCCAATAACAGTCGGAGGTATTTATTTTTTTAATATCAGCTTTGTAAAGCCCTATATTTAAACGACGACAAAAACGAAGCCAAGCCACGTCTAACTGGATTAACAATTCGCGAGGCGTCAATTGTGCAAACCGAATTGCTTTCGTCGAATGTCCATATTAAATTACGAGGTACAAAATTCTCCTTCGGTCTTCCCTCCCTACCCTACTGTAAATCCATCGCCATTTTTGCGCTCGCCTTTATTGGAACTACCCCTTTTCGGGTCCTTTGAATGGCGAAGGCGTGTATATTAAAAATATTTCGCAGATATTTCCAGCATTTGCCCGCGCGGAAGCCGGATTGATATTTGCTTTGTTGTGGGCATTTTAAAAGTTCTTATTAGATATACTTGTAATGTTGTGTTATCCAATGATTTCTTTTAATTTTATAACTTTAATTAATAACCTATTTTTAGTGTCAATAAACACTTGGCAACACAAATAATATTTAAGAATCCTTTTTATACAGTTTGCTAAATGTATTCTATTCTTTCTGTTTTTTTGACACTGTCAACAGTTCAATATTTTATATGAGACTGTTTCATCTTCCATGTATAAGTTAATGTTTTATTTTTTGTTATCTGATTAACTCACCTAAGCACTTACAACAGTATTAATAATAACAAAACATAATTGTGTTTCGTTGAGCCGTTTTCTTTAATTATCTTTTAAGAAAGCCTTTCCGATCAGAAACAAAATCGTACATTGGACATGTTAATCTCACTCTTGATATTTAGCATAATTATAAAATGTAACGGCCCATTAACCGCTCTTCAGTTATTTATACGGGGCGAAGCGTAAACCTCGCGTGGATGTACGTAATTAAAAAGGCAATTAAGGGATTTGAAAAGGCGATGTCGAGGTGGGTAGGTGGGTAGACGCCCGACGCCGACCGCCTAAAAACTTTAATGCCGCGTAAATTATTTTATAAATATGATCATCATTCGGCCCAATTACAATTGAACGCTTAAAGTCGTTACATTTATTCCGGTTTTAATTACTCCGCGCCGTCCTCCAGTTCGCGGAATGGGATTTTGTTTTTAATTAATATTCGAGCTCCCAATTCGAGGATGTTGTTTGCGAATGGTGTTTTTAATTCGTTTTAATCGAAATACTTCTTCGTTGGCGCTTTTCTAGTGTCTCACTCGTACTTAATGCTACGATTCATTATATATTTAATTTTTTTTTAATACGAACTTATTACGAGAAATAAATTAACTTTTGGGATATCAATTAGATTCATTTTTCTTTCAACGTGTTTTACTTTTTGTAATGTTTGTCTAAAACATTTTTTTATCATCAACAAACAATCAAAACAAATAAGAAATAAAAAACAAAACATCAAATCAACAACAACAAAGATTTCCACACGATGTTATAAACATTGTTACGTATACAAAGATATTTTATGAGATAAACGAGTAATTCTTGTTTTGAATTCAGTAATAAAAATTGAGATGTCATCAAAAAAAGATTAGGTATATCATAACGTGAAAGAGAAAATGGGACAGACTATTTTAATAATCGACTCGTGTCAATAATATTTTCCTTCTTGTTTTAACAATTATATTACTCTCCACGAGCAATATTTGTTCGCGATTAGGCTTTAGAATAAACGAATATTAAATGGCCGTGCGAGATCTAATCGAATTATGCCAAGTTAATTAGTTTCGGGAGCGGCAAAGCCGAGAAGGGTCCGCCGCTTGGCAGACTGGTAGCTTTTATTGCGCTGTTTAAACGTGATTATTATTTTACGCCCTCAATTTCATCTGTGCTTATTCCTATTTTAAATAAAAATAAATTGACACTGTCAACAAACAGATGCTTGTTGTATAGACGTAATGCAAATAGGAATTGTTTAGTATATGTAAATTAACATCTCACTTGCAGTTCGAACTAAAACATGTAGCTTTAGCTACTATTGATAATCAATCTTACTTCATTTAACTTACAAGAATTATTGATATGTAAATTCGTGCCTAGTAGGTCAAGGCGTTGAGCGGAATTCAACATTATTATTTATAGCCAGTCATATTAATATTTTTCTCATGTGAGTTCGTTCGGAGGAATTAATTCTGTAGTTTAATTGAGTTTTCATTTTAAAAAACAATTACAAGTAAAAAATTCTCTTAAGAATAAAAAAAAACGGATATCAAAAGCCGCCATTTCGAAATGAAAATGATTATTATCAATATATCTGATTTTTTGGGACGGAACAAGTTATAAAAAGCTATTGATAGCTAAAGTTCAGCTGAACTTCAATAGCTTTTAGGAAAAGTAGCTACTTTTATTGCATCTTTTGATTAAAAGTGTGTAAATAAATTAAAATAACAATATTTTCGTGCTTGAATTTGTTTTTAAGACAATTAAAATTTACATATCCATCAACAATTATAAAAGATATGGGGTAAAAATCTATTTTATTACTTTGGCTTGCATCGTCGCCAAATACCAGGATACCATAAACGCAACTATATTAACGTGCAATTTTCTTAAATTATTTTAACGATACATTTCCGTTGGTTTTAGTGTATTGTAAATCTGTTACACTGTCGGAAATCGCTTTCCGTCCACTAGTAGTAACATTGCCAAATTCCCGGAGTTCCCGAGCTGCGATTTATAACGGTCGCAAACCATCGCTACGTCCATAGTAAATATAGACGAGTTACTCTATGATTCACGGGTCATGTAGAGGAGACATTGTCTTGTAATCACTAGTTGTTCATTGATTCGCTTTTACGCGATCTGGGTTGACAAATTTAAATTATTGCCATAATTAAATCAAGGAATATTTTTTATTTCATCTAGAGATATCTTGTTTTAGTTGGTCCTAAATTCTAACACGTAACTTTATAATTTAAATACAGGTTCAGCTTAAGGGATCGAAATAAAATATTAATTTAATATTCTCAACGTTCGGTTATTTAGATAAAGCAGCGGCAGCTGGCGGCATCCCCTCGTATTTGCAATGTATAGACCCGGCGCTCATAACTTAGCAGGCAACCCCTCGTCGTATCACAATGGCTCCCGGCCGCCCGCAGCGCCGTACTTGCAACGTTGCGCCACTCTCATAAAGCGATCTAATGGCGACGTGGCGTGTCAAAATATTAATACGTCTGCGGACCAACTGCACGTATAATTCCGTATTGTCTCTGGCCGGGCGACGTGGGCGTTGGATCGCACGTTTGTCATCTGTCTAACAATGAAGTGTTTAACGTTATTTATAATGTGCGCGTGGGTATGATGTCATCCTACAGTGTGCTGATATCCATCTCGAGTAGTTGAATTTATCTCATCGGTAAATTGAGATTGGATCGACGCTACGAAAAAAAAAAAAAAACGTTATAAGGCCTTTACAACGAATCAGTCCGTCACCTTAAAAAACATCGGGTTATTTTTTCGAATGAGTCTATTTTATTTTACTTCTATAATACACATTCTAATATGTTTCAAAACTATGTTTTGATTAATCCAGAAGACTAAAAATTCTACGCAATTTTCAGCACATTAACACGTTGTCAGTAGTATTCTTTTTCATTTTATATTTAAGACTCGTGCAAGAAGAGGCAATTCACATAAAATTTTGTTATTTTTCCGATAGTAATGCTTCGGGAGTCGACATATCTAGGGATTCAGTGAATTGCTTGTCCATAATTTGCGACGCCATTAGCCGTGTGCGTGAGCGGGATGGAACTCTATTTCTGTACCGTTTGCATATCGTCCGCTGAATGTAAATGGCTTCATTTGATTATGTTCCGCGCTGTAAACGTACTTTGCATTTATGCAATCCCAATGAGTAGCTACCAAGACTAGTAACGGTTATGTGTTGGGAAAAAAGCCTTTATTAAAAGAAAAGATCCTTTTAAACTTTTGAATTTTAATTTCAAGAACAATCCCAAAATGAATAATGAAAATTATTTTTTGTATTAAAATCAAATGTTAAGAAACATTCTATGCCCTTTAATAACAAAATGTATGTGTAGGATGTTTTTTTAATTGATAAATTGAATATGAATATTTTTATATTTGTCAATATTTCTTTACATTTTTACGTCTAAAAAAAACACTAAACACTACACAAAAAAAAAAGTAACAAAATTGCATTAACTCGTCCTACCAGAGTTCACGTTTCGTTTTGTGACGAGTCTTTATTTTTTTATAGTGTTACTATACGTATGGATGACGAGTGAGGGGCATAGAATATATCGAGGGGAATGCATGAAATAAAGAAAACGCTACGTTCTGCCTTTTTTTTACAGCGATCTAACTTTTTGTGTGCATTGTTTGATAAACGAATAGACAGATAAACATTACAAATAAGTGTAGTTGACATGTTTGAACATCATGTCTCTTTTCACTCATGATTACAACATTAATTTTATTTCACTCATAGTTGGTTGTCAATTTGCAGGAAACGGCAGAAGTGTGCGTAGGCACATCAGTTGGCACTATCACAGAGCCTGACTGCTTGGGCCCCTGCGAGCCTGGTACATCGGTCACGTTGGAGGGCATCGTGTGGCACGAAACGGAAGGTGGTGAGTTGTTACTAAGCGCACGAAAGCAAAGCACCGCAGCGCCTCATACTCACAGCACGCTTATGCACGCCTGGTACTTGTGTCAGCCCTCGCAATTCATAATTTTTTTTTAAATCAAGTTTCATTTGTTTTCGATCATTCCACCATTAAAAACCATATCGTCTGCAAAATAACATTATGTATTTGAAAGATAGAGGGTATTTTAAATTAAAAAGAAATATGGTAATATCTATTAATCATTGTCCGCTTAACTATTAAGCACGAATATATTTTATCCAAAAGTATTGGATTTTTTTTCCCCAAAAATATAAGAAGATACGATACAATACAAATAAGCAGTTCTTAAAGTTATTGTAAGCAATGTTTACAAAAAATGGTGATGCAGTTTAAGTCTAGTAAAATACATTTTCTACATATGATAAAATTTTGTATATATTTTATTACGAAGTGTCCTATATCCAGAATTTACATGAATAACAGATACGTAATATTAACATATTAAAACAAGCCTTACAAAGCACAATCTTACCAGAGTTACGACCTCCGAAAACGCTTTCATTATATCTATTATTACATCAACGACCATTTTAAAAGAGCAATAATAATTTACTTTACAACACCTGGCTTAGAGCGATAACGGAACGCACTTCGAACCTTTTTTGTCGCCGTTTGTGTTTCATGGCGATCGTAACCCATCTCTCTCTTTCTCGGGGCGATATATTTACAGTATACAATCTTCAAGCCTCGATTAATGTTAATATATTCATGGCGTACATAAAACAGTAGAGTCAATGAGAGTCCCCATATAATTACCGCGTGCTTATTACTGGTAGATAGCATCACGGATTATTAATAACCCTCCATACGAAGCATGCCACGGGAGAGTAACATATAACCTTCATACCTTTTACGTTCTCCATATAAAATACCTACTTTTAGCTCGTTAACGATTGAAAAATAGAATTGTTAAATAATCGGATCAGTTTTTAACTTTCAATTAATTCTCACCTGCCCGTTTTATCTTTTCGGGATAACCGTTTAAGGTGAAACATTCCTTGTGTCGACCTTATAAAATATGTATGACCATTCATTATGCTTTAATGGGCATAAAAATAGGTGTCGAAGAATGACAATGTGCATACACGCATTTTTATTATTATATTTAATGCTATTAAAGCAGTAATATCGCTTAATTAAAGGGTTTGAAATTGCTGGTCAAGTCCAATCATCATCATCACAGCATATACAATTTTTGTAATACATGTTTCGGTTCCGAAACAGTGACAATAGCAATTTGTTATTAAGTAATGGAACGTGATTATAAGTTATGTATGGTAAAATTGAGCGTGTTGTTAGGCGAGTGCGCGTAAGGCGCGATCTACATTATTATAACGATCACGGTTCGTTTTCGGTCTAATCATATTCCCTGAAGTGCATAATTTATAAATAAAATCTTCTGAATGAGATTCAAGTTGAACTTGTCTGTTACGTATAGTGTGAATGCACATGTAGTTTTTTACTGGACAATATTGTACTACACCGAGAGCGAATTTAGTCGTTATAATGTAAATCGCGTCTAAGAGGGCCGCCGGCCACGCGCCCCACAAAGCCGCTCCCTCGACGCGGCGCGTAATTATTATAAAATACGATAATAAATCACCATCTGTTCGCTTCTGTTGCCACTCTCCAAATTTATCCGGTCGGTTCGGTCGCCGGTGCGCCCAAGAGGAGGCAATTGACGCCCTTCCAATTCTATTTTCATCATCATTTTTTCAAGTCAGCTACGCTTTTTTACGAATTAAGATGCTATATAAGTAAACATTGATATAAAAAAAAGAACCGTGGACTGTCTGAGTCGTAGTATGTTTTAGTGAAATAAACTTGAATGTAGAATTAAAAAGGAGACAATGTTGATAAACTTTGCTTATGGTTTATATTTTGCCTTTATGACTTTCCACATACAGAAGTCCTCGTTTAAAAATTCCGTTAAAGTTAATAATAGATAAAGAGAATTTTATTCCAACGAATATGTGTAACATTCAGAAAGTGCAATCCGTTATAATAAAAGTTATTCAATTGCTTCAAAGATTTTTTTATTAATACTTTCTTGTTTTTACGCGAATTCAGTAGACCATTTTCAACAAAATAATTTTTGAATAAAACGAAATATGTTTTTTGCGTTTTAATTTTGTTTTTGATTTTTTAGCATTTCTTTTCTGTAAATTAAATCCTATTACGTTTTCGTAATTAAAATGTTCTTAGATTAGAAAGGTTAGTGCTGGTCTGATAGAGCTCGAGCGCCCTCGGCTTCTCTGTAAACGCATAAATGACGAAAGGGGATTCTTGAGGCAATTTAATACCAAAAAACCACGTTGAACTTATACGAAAGCCATATTAGTCCACGTCCGTAATGCCACCTTATCGACATTAAAAATTACAATTTCACGGCAGTACGCGGCGGACGGAAAATACCTGACGGGCGCGTCGCATACCAATTCGCTAATTAGCGAAGTCATTTCGCTTACCGTTTTATCATTTCATCTCGGTCATTAGCCGACGTCTTAACAGCACTCGCTGTAACGAAAAGTTTTAGTGTAAGCGTGTTCGTTGACGGTATTCTCTCTAATTAAGTCGAGCCACACTGGCTTTTAAGTGGCGGAGTTTGCTTTACGGATAACAGTCGGTGCGTCGGACGCGTTAATGAAATACCCCGGACGTTGTTTGTCTCGCCGTGGGAAACAAAGCCCGGGTACGATTAGATCCCACAGTCCTCCCGGTCCTTCGGATGTTCTGTTTGCGTACGCATCTAGCGTGTAACTCGGTGACTTGCACTGTGTAGAAAAACAGCAGGCGGCCAGATTTACGTTGATTGATGTTGTGGTGCCAGGTAGCGTATCAGGTGAATACTTTGTACGCTCATTTTCTATGATGCCCTAGTACATTTAAATGAACTTGCTATTGAGACGCACAGTGCCGCCACTTGCTGTTTTTATGTTTTAAACAGTTTTAATCATTGCTCGGCTCGTCTTTGAGTTTTTTAAATAATGACTAACCATTTCCTTGGATTTTAAAAAAATCGCACAACAGTTTTAGAATTCAACCAAAACGTTTGTAAATGCCAGAGCAAAGTCCACATGTGTATCACATTCACGCACGCTCTTCGGAGTGTTTTTTTTTTTACCTTTCATTCGTTAGCTTTGATCGAATTCGTAGAGACCCTCGCGTGTCACAGTTAAATTATTTGTCTATAACTAGGGAAGCATTAAAACTGCGGGGCGAGACTCAAAGCGGCTAGGGGAGCGAGAGCTTGACAGCCATTAGTCTGTTGATTACCGCGGCCCAAGGTATAATTAGCGCCGCCTAAATGAACCCATTACAGCGCGCTGTTATCCTGGTAGCTTTCAAATTGTCAATGGGGATATAATTAATACTTTTGCACTAACTACGACCGTTTTTACCGCGAAACCTACAGTTAAAGTTAATTTAAACTAATTGGATTGTTGAAATTAAACTACTAACTTTACGGTTTTTATCGCGTTTATTTTTATATTAAAACTCTCGATATTTAATACTACATTCGAGTAAAAAAGAAGATTTTAATTGGAACGTTTTTTTCCGTGTCACAGTTTTTATATACAAAAAAAAAAACAAGAAAATCAAACTTCTTCATTTTTCAAAACAATTCGTCGTTTAATTTCAAATTATACGTTTACAACTTTTTTTCGTTACAAATAAAGCGTTTCGTGGGTCGTCACGTTTTTTAATAACGCTATTCTATTATCTGAAGCTGTTAGCGACAGACGGACGAGTCGAGGTTTCATACGAGGCTCAAAGGGCTTTTTTATTTGGAGGTTTTTTGCTACCCGACGGGCCGGAGCCGCTCCTGTGTAATATTATTATTCATCTTGAATAGTAAAGGAGAGTTTATTAAATTCTTCATTTATATTCGCCTGGTGTTTTATTAGTCGCATAAAGAATATTTATTAATTAACATGTTTTATACCGTTTGTTTTTAAATGATCGACAAGGAAATTTTCTTGTCTTTCCTATTGTTTTCTCGTTAATTATTATTTTTATCTTTTTTATTTTATCTTTTAATTCATCTATCGAAACGATGTTGCTCGGGCGCTAAGAAAGTTTTTACTGTAAAAAGGAAACCACTGACGCCACCCTAAAAGATGTGGATTCCCTTTTTATAACATTCGCTCATTTTATGCTAATGGCTTATAGAGAAACGCTTTATGTGTTCATTGTTTCGTGAAACAATAAATAATGGCGGAGTTATTGGGACATTGCGCCCGGACCGGCTACTAAGTCTTTTCTCCCTCTTCGGTTCGCTCTTTGAGCTACGGTTTATTGTTTCACGTGATTTAAAATAATAAAAAGTATATAGTTGTATTTGTGACTAGAATTCTAAAGTACAAACAGTAGACTTATTGCAAATGCGATATTTCATCCTTTATTTTGTCTTTTTTTTTTATAAAGGACATATTATGTAGATGAATGTGTGTTAGATATTGTATATTATTGTATGTTATTAATTCATCATATAAATACTTGCTGTAATATATATTATCTTATTTTTAATTTCTCTTTAGCCTTTAAAACTTTAAGGACTGTTTCAACATAAAATACCAATAATTTGACTCCTAACTTAGTTTAACACCTTTAAAACCATAAATATGCCAAGCAATCAATAAAAAACTGCACCTTAAACTTAAACTTTATTACAGTCTTCATAACGAGTTTCACGCGATAGCGGTATGAATATATGCTGATAGAATTTTATGGTTATAAAAGTAACATCACGCTCCTATATAGTGTGGGGGAGGGGGTGAAATTGATTAATTAAATTTGCATAAGTTACCACGCCAGCGCGATAAGCAGGGGTGCTTTAAAGTAACACGGGTGTTTCTAAATATGCGGCTAAAGTCACGTTCGTGTCTCACCCTCCGCCGCCCTCCCCCCGCCCCGCTCTCTCCCCTATGCAAATGAGCGTCCCCGTGACAAATTGGATCGGGACCGCACTCACCGACGGCAATAACACGCCCGCATTCTGTGCGCCGGATAGAAAAAGTAATCCCCCTCCCGCCTCGCTGCATCTGAACATGCACAAAGCCCGCGGACGCGCGTGACGTTTATGTTTGACATTTTCCAGGTGTCCTAGTGGTCAACGTAACTTGGCGGGGGAAGACGTACGTCGGTACGCTGCTGGACTGCACACGGCATGATTGGGCGCCGCCGCGGTCAGTGTGGTTTCCTCTCACCGAGAATCCATCCCCAAATGATTCGGTGTTAATTGAATGCTTCGGCAACAGGTTCTGCGACTCGCCCACCGAGGAGTTGGACGCGCGGACGCCGAAGGGCCGTGCGAAACGCGGTCGCGGCGCCGCGCCCACGGACATGACCAACTTCACGGAGACGCGCTCCTCCGTGCACAGCAAGCTTCGCAACGGCGGGGCGAAGGGGCGCCGCGCGCTGCCCTCGCCGACGCCCTTCACGCCGCCCAGGCCGGACTCGAAGCGGAAGCGCGGCTCCGATGCCGAGGAGCGGCCGCCGACGCCGAAGGCGAAGCGCCCGCCCCCGACC
>DWHQ01001242.1:0-11227 GCA_018247955.1 Eurytides marcellus marcellus | reverse complement strand
ATGTTACATAGGACAAGTACGAATAACAAACGCCGTAAGCGAAACAGCACAGGGAGTTTTAATAACAATTAATTGATCTTAATAACGACTGCACCCTGAAAAAGAAATACTCAAAACTCAGAAAATCAGTCGATGTCAACAGTGTTAATTTTATCTGCCTTTGTTTTAATAAAAGATTTTTAAGGGTTTCACCGCACATCGACGAAATCAATGATTCGTAAGTGTAAATGGCGACATACCTGACAGGCTGTACTCAAGCCGTAAATAGTACCTCCGTGGCCTAGTGGTATAGGCCCCCGCTTTACAAATCGGAGGTCGTGGGTCCGAATCCCGCGGAGGGAAATGACTTTGTGATGTTGTTTTTGTTGTTGGGCTAGGGCATTGGGCTGATCACCAAATTGCCTGCAAGGTAAGATGATCCATGCGTCGAATGGGCATGTAAAAAGTCGATTCCAGCTTCTATTCGACGACAACTAGTGTGGGATTGGAGGAGTCGTTACCTAGAGGTCGGTTTAGAGTCACCGCTTCTGCGCTTAATCTGTTATCGGTTCTCTCGGATATCCGATCACCGGGCTTTGAGAGTAACGGAAGAGTGAGTGCAATATATCCTGCGCAGTTAGCTGCGCAGATGATGATTGTAGATTGGCTAAGGCGGCCAATCTACAATCATCATCTCGGTGAGGAGGGAACGATATATTACACGAATATATTTGGACAATTGGTATTGAGCATTGATTATCGCTTTGTAGGTTGTATAAAAAACTAAGATCTCTATTCCCACATATTTTTATCACAACTCTAAGCACAAAGTTTAAGCTTAAAATCGATATAGTATCACATGCCCTAAAGATTGCGTCTCTAACTTACGTTATTTAAGTTTAATTTTACCTATTTAGCTATGTTTATGTATTTCTCTTGACTATAGTTTTTATACATCTATCGAAAAAATATCATTCATTAGAAGCTGTCTTAAAACTGCAAGATTGACAACAACAGTAATCTTTACTAAAGACTGAAATCTGATTTTAATATAAATAAATAAAGTAAATGTAAAGCATTCACAGCTAAGTCATGAACTAAGTTATTATAAAGTAAACATTAATTAATTATTTAACCTAATTAGTAAAAATGCGCTACCAAAATACACTTACGGCATGTTTAGTAATTATTGCATTATAATAGCTCTATTTGAAATAAACGTATCAAAAACGTCAAAAATAATAAATAATGTTTGGGATATATTGTCATTGCATGACAACTACTATTAAAATTATTCGATATTGCATGGAGGCTTATTGCAAAGGTTGAAAACATAAACGTGAAGTAAAATTAAAAAGATTGGCGAAAGATTTATAAACATCACGAAGTAAATGATGTAAATAAATTTTAACCAATTTTCAACCTAATAATGTATGTTTATATAAAACTAAATTAAAATAGTAATGTATCTTAAATTATTAGACATAATTACTGAAACAATTCTCAATATCGATTTTAACGAATAATAAAATATTTAAGTTCTTATAATTCGATATTCTTAAAGCTAATTCAAATTAGAGTTGAAGTAAGAGGAAATCAGTTAATAGCCGATAAAATTCTATATTCTAGAGTTCTAGAGTGTTAGGCAAATAGCACTGTAGTGCTATATTTTAAGGTCGTCGTTTATATTTCGAATCATGTGTCAAACTAGCACCCGGAAAAAATTTAATAATTTTGAATAAATTATACAGAAGTCAACGTCTATTTTAACCAACCAGACTTTTGTCATTGTAAAGAAAGGGGGAAAATATGTTGATAGGGGACGTCTTCATAACTATTTTAAAGTTTAAGTTATGTCACATGAAACAATAGAATTTAATAGGTAGCAAACCACTGCCTTGATAAAGCAGTCTAGATTTTAATACTGGAAGATTTATTTCCGGACGGCCATGGAAGTCAGAGTTGCACGCCTATTGATTTATAGGAACACGTTTTAAAAACATAACTTGCTTTGTTTGAATATTATAGTATAATCGCAATCGATGAACGAATTAAAATAAATGGGACCTATCGTCCAGACATAATCAATTGTGTGATTTGATAGATTGAGTGATTTCTAATTTGCTAATGATTTTAGAATATAAAAATCTCTAATTACTTATATATTTTTCACACTCGCCAAATATTTTTCTTTCATGATGTTATACATACATCATTTTACATGGTTAAAATACTTTTTAGCGCGCATTTATTTGCAATCTAACCAGAGAAGCGGAAACCAACAACGTATCAGAAACATGCGATAACTTCACTCGGGGCCCTAAAGTAAGGCCTAAAGTAAACCGATTCGTTGGGTGCACGAAGCACGTCAAGTACATATAGTAACCTTCCTAGGTGTAACGTCTGTTAGAGCAAAAATAGAGAAATTAGCAAAAATTTAAAAGGCATGCACCCACACCCTGTCCATGTAGCCTCTGAACCGAAATGTATGATAATATATAAATAAGGTAATTATTGTAATATAGTGATGCATAGTGCATCAAAATGTAATAATGGTATAGCGGTGTAAGCAATGCTGTAAAGAAGTATGTTATAAACAAATTGTAAAAAAATAAAAACTAATAATAAAGGTAAAAAAAGGTACGGACCATGAGTCTGTGGAGTAAGGACTTATTAAAAAAAACCTCTATTAGAATGTTATTCTGAGGTCACACCCATATTATTAGGCATAAAGTTGCGTATGTCACCTTCCGACTCCAAGTTAAAAAAGTATAATGCCTCCGCGTAACGTCCACCATGACACGAACGAGGAAGGGGCTAATATCCATAAGTCGGATGGGCATATAAAAAGTCGATACCAGCTTCTGGTCGACGCCAACTAGTGTTGGGTTGGAGGAGTCTTTACCAAGAGGTCGGTTTACCGCCTCTGTGCTTGATCTCTTACTTGCGGCTGATCCCTTGTAGATTGGCCGCCATGGTCGATATTGTTCGGAAGAGTATTTCTTATGCGACTATTAGCTAACAATCCCTAAAATTTATTACTTCACGCATATCCTGATGTGTGATCCTGCTGGTGTAAAGTGAATCCAACACATAAATATCAGCTTTTCCACCGGTTTGGTATCCCGAAAAACTTAAATAGCGTTCCTTTCACTAAAATTATTATTCCATCAAAGTCAAAGTTAATTAATTGTTTTATGTTTAATAAGACAAGCGAAATATTTCAAATCCCAGTTGTATTATTTTACAGTCTTTATTTGAAAGATAAGTTTTGTTCACCTGTAATCTATAAATATATCTTTATTTGATAATGTTTTTGCTTTCATTGTGTTGAATTAAGAGCTTCATTACTAGAAAGAAGCCCGAGGAAACATTTTCACAATTTAGGAAATTACAGCATGTATATGTAGCAATAATTCGAACTGTGTATCTGTAAACTTATGTAACTCTAACTGTTAATTGGAATTCATGCATGTGTGGCATGATATGCACGTTTTCACCATGCACATGTCATCGTCTCTTTTTGTAACAATGTAAATCCATGCTTCATGTCAGAATATGTAACGTTACTTACTTCTTCATTTGACATGTACTCTGGTGTGTGTAACATGTGTGCATAACATATGTGTTTGATGAATTTCTAAACACATAACCGTATCGCTGTGTAAATAGCATTTATTAAACAAATCCAATAACTAGCTTTGTTCATGACCTTGCCTGTGAGGAATGTGGAATAATATTCTATTTATTTAATCGATTCCAGACAATGGCAATAAAATGAAATATATATAGATAAATTGAATAACGAAAATATTTAAAACAACCTGAAAAAACTTTACAGCGATACAATTTTACAGTTGATCAGTTTCATTAATAAATATTATGAATTGATGTGTATTAATTGACAACAAAAAGTTTTTGTTTTCAATTTATGTGTATTTTTTATGTTTTATGGTTGTTACGAGATAAACAGACTTTGCTCATTCACGTTTCACAGAACTTATTAAATTCCAAACATAGCAGGTAGCTTGACGCATTTGACTGTCCACTATTTTACTAATTATTTGCTTTATTTCATTTTTTTTTTCATTAATTCCGTCCAGAACAGTACCACTGCAAAGTAGATGCAATTTGCAAGTACTACCAGACCGGTTTGAACCTTTATATCGTCAGCGTAATTACTGAACATAGCAATTGACCATTTTAAATTTCTGGGTGAAAAGCGCAACGCAGGGCGAAGCAGTTTTGAACTTATGCAGTTCGAAATACTGTGTCGCACTATTTTATTATGGACAAGTGTATCACTTACCTTTAGACGCATCTTTTGCTCGTGTTCATATCAAGTTTCCTAAAAAAAAAACGAAAAATCGAAAAACCTTTGCCTTTTATTTGAATCCTTTGTAAGACGTAAGATAAATTCTTAGCTAAGTCAGGTCGCTGAAATGTCGCGTCATAAAAGTTTTTGTTTAAATAAAATTGTAGTAGACTTATTTAAAAAATGTTAGCAGAAGTAATAAACAGTATAAAATATTAAAAATTAAATTTATTTTGTATCAACTACTGGTTAATAAATAATGAATATTCAAAGCGTTGACGCAATGGACTAAAACTGCACATTGTTCCCGTAACACGTTGAAAGATGCCTGTCTGTCCGAATGAAAAAAAATAAACATTTCTCTGCCAACCACTAGAGCACGTGCTGAGCAGCTTGTTCATATTTAAAGTGGACTATTCAACATGCTCATGACACTGAATGACAATAAGCTTAGTTATAAATAATATTAAACATTTTATTATTCATGTGCTATCCGATGTCATTTAGCTTAGCGATTGTTCATCTACCGTCATCTTCTAATAAAAATTGGCACTTGCCTTAAGAGCGTAACATATAGGTAAAGGTTTAAATATAAAATCTATATCTGGTAAATACTCGATTAATAGTCGGCGGTTCGGCAGTTCTAAACTTAAAATAAGGAACTGTTTCGGTATTAGCGAATTGAGAGGTTACAACTAACAAGTGTAGTACTTGTATGGTGATTCGGACAATGATTTACTCTATGAAATCTTCACTAAATATAATAATCTCAACGACAAGTCATGGACCTAAAATACGAATAAATAGAAACATCGTGGTTAAAGAACGATAGATACACTAATAGTTTCAGATGGTTTAAATGAGTATTTTAGTAGTACTTTTAAATTTTTATTTACAGCCCTATTGATTTTTTTTACATCGGCACTTTTACACTGATTTTGTAAAAAAAAAAAAAACAAAACTAAAAAGAAGAAAGATACTTTCAAATTATTTTATGTAAAAAGAACTTTGTCCTCTCATTACTAAATGTCGCAAAATAGTTTAAGATTTTTACATAGCTTTACCTGTATTTTATATGACTTAGAACCTACATGTTGAAGGGTAAACTGATAACTTTACAGATGTCGGGGTTCGTTATTGATCTTAGCCCGCGTTTCGCATGAAGCGAGATTAAATATGAAGTTCGGTCGAGCGCTGGATCCCAGATGTACATGTATACGTATGATATGTACTTACTTACAGAAATCCTTATAGCTTTTATAAATTTCGAACTAAATGCGAACAGTGCTTGCCAAGTGGATGCCAGCGTAATTACTGGAACATAGAGGAAGACCATCTTATAACTCTGGGTGTTATAGTCACTGATACTTTTATTTATACTATTATATATCTAAATGACTTTATAGTTTTTCACTACAGGTCAAGAGTCTTCCTCTTTATTTTTCAGAAGAAATGATTATAGAGTGTAAGTATACGTATAAGTATCAACGCATCATACAGTCTATTAGTTTAAATAATATACATAACTTCTTATTCGGTAACGGACTTATGGGGCTATTGTAAATAATAGGTATTTTTTGTAGAGTCTGTCTGCAGTGGTATCACTGCATTACCAGTTCTGCCGTCAAACTGTAATGTATAAGAATTGCTGTGTTCAGGTTTGAAAAGCAATGTTGCTAGCGTAATTACTGGGCATTGAGATGGATCCTCTTATATCTTCAAGTGAAGAGCGCAGCGCAGGGCCACAAGGGCAAGACCAAGGATCATCTTTCTTATCCTTTATGGACTAGGCGGGCAAACGAGCGTTTAGTGCCGCTTGCTCACCAAACGCGGAGGTACAAACACTTCCACTTTACGCCGACTTTTTATCAGGTCGTGGTACTTGCCCGATTCGAGCCGGCCTATTCAGCAGCAGCGTAAGTTACTGCGTGGCTCTACCACCGTTGAATCATCCTAAATATAGCGTGGCGTTGTGTTGTCATTTCAATATTTTTTTTATATAATAGTAACCTTTTGCTTACTGTATAGCATATGTTAGACGTCCGCATGAGCACGGTACGCCTCAACGCGATTTTACCTTATAATATGTTATTCGTGTATATTCCATATGTTTATTCGTTGCTTTTGTTACTTTACGGATAGGACAAACCAAATTAAGTGACCACCTCCACTAACGGACACTTTCCTAATCGTTACTAACTTTAACGATATTTTAATATTTTGAATAGACCTATCGAATTTTCTATTTAATTTTTTTGTAATAATAATAATAACAACAAGTGACAGTAGTGATAATCTTAACATAATTTTCGAACTCAAGTCTGTAATTCATTATGTATATTTAAATATTTTTTACACTTTTTGTTTATCCCACAAATCGTTCTATTGGGTTTTTTTTGTAGATGGAAATTATTTAGTACATTATATCGTAATCATGGGCTGACGGAGATATTACATCAACTACCTATCCTTTTTTAATTTTTAATAACAACGGGTATATTTTACATGGATTTGGCTTTCGGTTTATCAAAACAAAAACAAATCAGAACTAACAAATCTTTTGACTTCTAATACTTAATAATTAATATACCATATAATGAATACGCTCATGTATTTATTTTATTTAGTAATTAAGCCAACAATTAATCGTAAACGTTAACGAAATTGCTAATTAGCAATAAATTCAAACGCCTATAGACCTTCATGGATAAAGAGCAGTACTTAGTTTCGACTGTCTGTAAAATTGACGCGCCATTGACACTGTCGGATCCCGTTAAGCTATTCAGAATGTCCTGATTCGGTGTCAAAAATCTCGTGGGAGAGACGGACGGAGCGCTCATCGCTCCTCACAAAGGAAACGTTCGCTCGCTGTACGTTTACTTGCAATGGGTTTCGATAAGTAATCGGATTTCGGTCTAGCCGTCGCTCGAGAGTCGCGGCGATGGCGGGGGCGAATGCAGCGCCCGTAGCAGCCTCAGTAGCTCTGGCCGCGGCAGTCCGCGCGCACGTCGCCGCTCACGGCGAACACGCTCAGCGATAACGCGCCCCATTTAATTCGAACGTAACGTTACGCGCGCAAACAACACAACCGCGGAATCGCGATCGGAACGAACGCCGACAGTATCGGATCGCGAATCGGATAGGTCGGTGAGGTTGGAACCGGCTCAGTGACCGTGCACCATATGATCCGCGGCTCACTGGACCACGCTCTCGGATCGTGAGCGGCTACGATGCGGATTAACAACTGAGAAGTGAGTTAAATCCGCGAGTGAACAGATTCGAACGCCCGTCGTGACAACTGAGTGCGTGCGATTTGTGCATCGGATTTGTTTAAACGGAGATGTGATTGTTGACGCCGCGAATTTGTATACTGGTGGCTTTATCGGGATAGTGCGATGGCCGGTGCAAGTGAAGAAGCTGTGTCCGCGGAGCAGACTGTACCTCCGGTGGTCGAAGGCCGCAAGCGCGGTTTAAGCGGGTCAATGTCGCTCAGGACCCGTAAACTAGGCAGGCGCCTCTCACGCAGCATGTCCATAGTTGCCTTAAAGTTACCCGAGAAAGCGCAGAGCATAACCCGCTCTTCTTCTAAGTTAATGCGCTCTGGCAGCCGAGACAAAAAGAACAGATCGTTCGAGCTTTCTATAATACTCCCAGACAAGACTCAGAAGCAGGTAATAGATAAGAGCAATTAATAGATAGTGTAAGTAGATACTTACAAAATCTTGTTAGTCCGGTCATAAACGTCATTGACGAAGTATATACAATTACAAAGCATGTAAAAATTAAATGTTTCATGATACTACAATACACCGATCACTGCCTGACCGATCGACGCTTACAAAAATTTGAACCATGCGTTCTTTTTAAGTAGTTTAGAATCGTAATGATAACTCAAACATTCCATTAACAAATTAAATAATTTGATGAAATACGATGCCTAATAAATTCTTTCTGATGCTATTTTATGTTGATTTATCACAATAGAGAAGAAAATAAGTTTGTTTTCTTCTTTACCTGATTCCATGTTAGGGATTCCTGTCGTGTATAAGGTTGCGTCGCACACAGTCGGTACGCGTGCGGAGTGATATGGCGCGCATGCAAATATTCGATGGCTGCCCGTTGCAATTTCGCCGTTGCTTGGGACGTTTCTCCACTACGTCACGTCCCACACCGCGGATTTCTCCATTGATATAATGAGTTGCAATTGCCTACTCGAATCCGTCGCGCGCGTTATTTGTCCTCGTCATTGAGGCGGGGATTCGTGCGCACTTTATGGCTCGATTGTTTGATTACCGGCTGACTATCCGCTTTCTGTTTCAGGCCATACATCGTCCCTATATAGCTTTTGTATGACACTAGAATATGTCTAATAAGTGTCTAGTCTATATCTATCTCTTATCGAAAGATCTTTTCATTACGATATAGTGCTTTTTAATTATATATATGTTCCGTTATCAGTGTTTTTATTATTTATGTTTATCGTAAAGATAGAGAATTAGCTATTACTATATAGATATCTGATGCTCCGTTACTTTTTAAATCAAGTTTGCACTGGCTTGATGTTCTTATACGCACGTTCCTATTGACACGGCACTTCCTTGAAAATTTTAAGGATAGTCTTCAGAACCGGTTTCTTAACATGAAAAAGTAATTTGAAACCAAGTTACGAGGAGCAACGTTTCAGAAAATTGTGTCGGTATCATATTTATATACGAGGATGAGATCTCGTATATAAACTCGTATATAGTTACTTGTAGATCTTGATATTAAGTGATTTCTTTATTCCCTCTATCCTGCATTTAATGTGCTCTATTCTTAATTGTACTCATTAACACATCTATAAAATTTTTATTTAAAAACTATTTTTATTTACGATAGTAGTATTAGTTTGTTATGGATTAGTTATCATTAAATTTTAAACTTAAAAGAATATAAAGCAAAAAGCAAAAGCAAAAAATAAAAAAGAGAACTCACGCGTTGGCTTAGTGACTGAAATTTTATGTTTTTGCTTTTAATACGATTTTTTTAAAGGAGCTCGAGGACTCGTAGTTAGCTGTCGGGGCCTTAAATATCCTCGACAAATCTAAGTTCAAATCCGATGTCGGCACCCGTAAATTTATTGATTTGTAGCTAACACATTTAATTACTAATTTGCACGCGCCGGTTATTGAAAGTATCTTAGGGAAACAGGAATATTTAAGGATCCAAAAAAATCATTATATATGTGAAGTCTAGTATACAAGGACAATCTGCGACCATGTGGCGGCTTGTACATCTGCACCCTCTGAACAGCACAGGCCAGTAAACAGCTACGGGACACATATAGATTGTCACTTACTAGTAAAATTTATTTATTTTCTCTCGTCGCATAACCAATTCTAGACACTATTTACCTGGAGAACACTGCAAAAATATATTGAAATGTAATTTTTCTTACTTATTTTTCATGATAATTTTATTATCAGAGTTCAATAGTGATTTCTTCTGTTTGAATAAAAAGAATCCAATTCGTGGAAAGTAGCATTTCCACGAATTCGGTGATCCGATGAAGCTTTATAGAGCCGCATAGGCTGGAAGCATCAACGTCAGTCAAGATAAGATAAGAGGTACTGTAACTGATTATGTTGCGTAACTTCGCCAGTCAGGCTCTATAGGCTCCTGCGCCCTGGTCTTCAGGGTGGCAGTTGCCTCCCTTAGTCTCTCCGCAGTCTCCTCCTGGGTGATCATGCCCTTGCAAGATGCAAGGACAGCACCCCACGCCCTCTCGCTGTCCACCTTAGCTTGAACCACGGTCGGAAGTGAGAGGTCGTGCCCTACGATAGCTCAAAACTCTCGGCGCTGCTCCGCCCAGGCTGGGCACTCCTGCAGCGTATGCTGGACCATCTCCTCGGCACATACGTCATTCCGCTGTGGGCTTCCTCCCCGCCCCACGAAATAGATACCTCCCGAACAACCGTGTCCCGAGAGGTTCTGCGTACCGCCGCGATACCTACGACCACAAGACGTTACCTTGTTGATGCTTAACGAAGAAGCAGTTTTTGTAAAGGTTTTTTTAGAAATAAAGTACCGAGACGAGCAAGTCATCGGCGTCTGATGGTAAGGGCCCACGCATTTGCCCATAACAATACAGAGCCAAAATGTATTTTGGACTACACGAATTTGAAACTTCTTGGTACTGAACTCATTATCAGAAGATATAAAAAAAAATTATCTGTATGCCCAGTAACTGCTGTTGTAATTTTAATGCTGGCAGCATTGTCCTTAAAACCGGAATTCAGCATTATTTAACTACTGCATTGCCAGCTCTTTACTGCACTGCAGTTTTATTGTCAAACAGTAGTCTTGAGTGTGAAAAGTGTCTTACTGTGTTTAGGTTTTATGGTAATGTTGCCAGCGTAATTATTAAACATTAAGATGTAAAGTCTTTAATATCTTCGACCGCATGGCGAAGCTGTGTCGTCATTTTATCTCCTAAAAACACAATTTTTTATAGGTGTGTTTTCGATTTCGATGAACCGATAATTGAAATTGTTTAATAAGATAATCGCGACAGCGAGTAAGATTACTGTGTTACCTGACATCGATGTAAATGTTTGTGTAAAACCTTAATTGTTTACATATTCATTTACTGTAATGGACCGTTAAGTGGGTAATATTTTTAATCTTTTGTTCCTTTTTTTAAACATCTGTATTAAAAGGCCGGGTGAGAATCGCCCTCACGCCTTGCGACGCCGAAGCTAATACCTTAAACAAACGTGACCTTTTGAAACAGTTGTATAATTTTTTTCGCTTTTAATAGTTTGTTAAGGGACCATCATCACCCATATAATATCATATCGTCACTGCAAAGCAAAAAAGTAGTAAATTACACATTTTTTATTTTATTATATCGTTGTAAATCAGTAAATTAAACCGCGTCGATTGGTGTATGTC
>DWHQ01001241.1:0-11228 GCA_018247955.1 Eurytides marcellus marcellus | reverse complement strand
CTTGAAAACCTATATAAATAATATACATATCAGAAGAGACGGTATGGACAGCCTTTCATGATTTTCAGTATAGTATTGTAAAAAAATGTTTTTAGCTTAGTAGCAGACTATCTCTAAAATTACCTTATTATAACCAAAATTATTATTACGCTAGCGTGGCTGTACAATCGTTATTTACTATTACCGACCAATAAATATTAACTATAGTTTTTGGTTTAAGAGTAATAAATGTCTTATTCCTTAACTTTCAGTTTTAATATGAAAAATTAACTAAATTAAAATTTATGTTAACAAACAATATCAAATAATTAATAATCCCAATTATAATGGGTAAACGTGCTTGTTGGTTAATCTTTCTTATTTTATTGGTTAATCGTTAAAAATACAATACTTTGGGAGCTATATCGTAGTTATGTTGTATATTGCCTTATTTTAGAACTAGATTTTACCCTGTTTAAAGAACATTTGTGCTGAAAAGCTAACTGTTTTCATGCGAATTTTGTAAATGATTACGGTCTCCAATTGTCATTCAAGCCTCCGATCACCTTTGCCTCTTTGTCTCTCTTAATGATCATCTAGAAAGCTATAAAAACGCTGATTAACAAAAACTGAGGTGGTTTATGCGAGATATATGCTGATCACGTCGCGCTAGCTGCATAGCGGAAGGCACGGCGTAAGCGGTATCCGTTAATGCACAGGCTAAAAACTCCATTTGAAACATCTACGCAGATTAAATAATCTTCTAATTGCACACTTGCATATGACAAAATTTGGTTTATGTTTATATTTGAATAACTTCTTTCGTCAAACGGCTGTTGTTGTTAACCTCTTTATTTTACCGCTTTTTTTTAATTTTGAAAATTCATCAACGTTGTAAATTGCTACCGTACCCGCACCTTCCGTACATTTGCCCACACGGCATACAAATCGTCAAAACAGTGTAATAAATGTTTCAAGTCAAAAATTTTAGGTTCAACGACATAATACTACATAAGACTTTCACCTTTTTAGATTAAAAATGTGTTCGGACGAAAGTTTTCACTAATTCATTGATATACGTTAATTATTTTAAAGTTAAACACTGAAATAGCATGAGTACGAAAATATTAACATACATTTTAGATAATAAATAAAAGGAAGCGATTTATACTTATTGCTGGCGTCGATTGTAACAAACATGTCAATTTGTAACTGTAACAAAAATGTCAACTCCTAAAACAAACGGCGACCGTAACCAAATATTACGAAAACTCAGGCGCACTACGGGCATCGTTTTTACAAACAGCGTCGCTTGATCACGGCCGGGTCATGACTCGCGTCTGACCTATAATATTCGTGCCATACTGGTTTTTTCCCTAGTCTCGCACGCAGTATTTAATGACATTCAACTTTAAAACAACGCTTATAAGACACGGTTTTGTTTAAAGACAAGATAAAGAATAACTTTCTTTATGAACACAACGAATCGAGCAGTTCTGAATCTGAAAGACCTTTCTCCGAATCAATGTTAATGCAATAAACGTTTTATTGTTTTAATTTTGTCCGCAATACATTTTTCACAATTTTGCCAGCAAACACTAAATAACATTTGTCGGCTTAATTACGATTGCATTAATATTCACGGATATTAACTACCTACTCGTTAGTGCAACTACTGCATTGTTCAACCTCAGTATATTTAGTATTTCGGCTATATTGATATTTTAAAAATTTTCGCAGGAACTGTTTGCCCAGCTGCAATGGTCGGCGGAGAGAGCGCCGGCTGCCGACAGCCTAAGGCGAGCGTTGGGGGGTGGAGGCGCCCGATTCCAGCTCGGCTGTATGGCAGACGCCAGCGAATGCTTCGAGCATTTACTGCTAAGGGTGCATGCCCACGTGGCGGCCGGCGGCGGGGACAAGAGGGAGGACGACGCTTGCAGAGCCCCCCACTGTGTGCCACATCGCAAGTTCGCAATGATGCTGGTAGAGCAATCCGTATGCGGTGCTTGCCAGGCGACCTCCGAGCCCTTACCCTTCACCCAGGTACTTTCAAGGACTTACTAGTTCAAAATTTATACTTTTCACTCATGACCGGGTCTATATAAATCCATGAGATTATATTGATTCATTATTCCGTTGCTGCACAAAGGAGCAATCCGTTTGTTTTGATTTGTTATTGTTATTATTTGTATAATAACTTGGCATACAGTAGTACTAATAAATTCCAATGATCAAAGATGTTAACCTTATCATCGAACCGTTTAATAATATGATTATTTAACTAAAATTATCAGATTTTATTATGGCGTTTCATTCAGTATCTTGGTACTATAATCATTCAATACGTGAGAGGTTTGAAACACATCACATAAAACACATGAAACTTGTCTATGAAACATTATTGACATATCCCTCAAGACGGACATTTAAAATTTTTTTAAAGGTAGTAGCAAACGTTGATAATGTTAACTTATAGCATTTATAAAGGTTTATAATTATGTTCTTTCAGATGGTACATTACGTATCGGCAACCGCTTTAACAACCCAAGCTGCTTTTGGCGATCACGGTGACAGTTTCGGCACATTGCTAAGGAAAGCTGGAGGCATGGGAGATATCAGAGACTGTCCAGTAAGTATCCTCTCAATTTCAAACTACTTTAACAAACTTATATGTTGCGACTTGATGCCTAGAACAATAACTGCAATAATCTACCGAATAATCTTACCTACCGAACTTTTTGACGTCAATCGTAATAACTCAATACAGATATTTTAAAAATTATTATATTATTATACAGATGTTTTAAAAGCTTACTACTCTAATTACAGAATGCGTGCGGTGCGAAGATACAGATCTGCCGAACGCTTATGAACCGGCCTGAAGTAGTGTCGATCGGGATGGTGTGGGACTCCGAAAGGCCGTCCGCCGACCACGTGGCTGCGGTGTACGCTGCTCTTGGCACTGAGTTAAGGCCCACTGACGCCTTCCATGCCTGCGTCGACTGCGCGTGGGCGGCGAGAGCTACACACCGGCTTGTCGGTCTCGTCACCTACTACGGAAAACACTACTCCACGTTCTTCTTTCATAGCAAACTGCGCGTCTGGATATACTTTGACGATGCGGATGTTAAAGAAATCGGCCCCGAATGGTCTCAAGTGGTGGAGAAGTGTCGGAGAGGTAGATTCCAGCCCCTCTTATTATTATATGCCGCGGTTGACGGTACGCCGTGTGACACTCGTCACGCTCCTAAGGAGGTCGTCCCTTTCCCAGCACCAGAGCCAAGACGAGCTATAACTCCTGCACCGGAGAGACCAAATACTGGCTTTGCACGCAGAGCGGTCACCCCCGGTCCTGATAACGAAAGCGACTATGTGAGTCGAAAGGCGGTGGAAAACATGTTAGATGTTCAAGCTAGTCGACGGGCACAGTTAGCACGGAGTTTGAGCACAGGTTCTGCATCGGACACCCAAGAAAGACCTAGGTCGCGTAGAGATTCCGGTAATTGGAGTGGAGATCGTAATAGCGCGTCATCTGCCTCATCATCTACTGCGGATAGTCCTTACATGTACCCTAGAGGACGTGGAGCCGGTAGTGTTCCTAGCAGCCCGACGCGGAAAGGGGAAATGTCCAGCAGTGGGTCCTGCGACACCGGATATGATTCGTATTCGTTGTCTTCAACAGACAGCCTACCCCAACAGCAGAACCATAGACCGCCTAATCTCCAACTTGCACAAATACCCGAACTTACCACACGTGGGGATTGTGATGCTCTCTGCTCTGAAGCTGATACGTTGCTCGAAAAGTCTCGTCATGCAGAAGATGCAGCGGATTATGAGGCCGCTTTTATTCTGTGTGATAATGCAGCAGCAAAAGCTCGGGCGGCGATGGACGCGCCATATAACAACCAACACACAATGACAGTTGCTAGAATGAAACATAACACATGTGTGATGCGAGCAAGAAGTCTACAAAGAAAGATGGCGGGTATGACTAGACCACCCGAAGTGACACTAGCTGCACCCGTACGAAATACTAAAGGTGGCCTCGAAAGCTCACTGTCCATCGAAATATACGCCACCTTGCCTAAGAAAAAGAATTCGTCGAAAAAATCATCAAAGAGTATTGAAGATGATATTGACAATAATACACGCGAGCGTCCCCCTAGACATAAATCTCGTGACGATGAGAAAAGTCGAGAGAAACGATCTCGAAGCGAAGACCGCGGCAGAGCGAAAAAAGAAACAACAACTGTGACTACAGAGAAAAAGGAAGAACCGGTAGAGGATAAAAAATCCAATAAAAAGCAACATAAAATCCGAAGAAAACTGCTAATGGGGGGTTTAATACGTAGAAAAAATCGGTCTATGCCGGATTTGACCGAAGGCGACAGTAAAAACGAATCGAACAGCGGCAAAGATAAACGGACCACTTCTATCGATGACGCTGACGTTGGTAGGAGGAAGGACGAGGAAAAGTCCAATTTAAGCGGGTACCTTTCCGAGGGTCATTTGGAATACTCAGCCGCTAGCGGTACTAATCCAAATCTCGAAAGGAGTAAGCTAATGCGGAAGAGTTTCCATGGAAGCGCTGGAAAGATACTAACAGCGGCTAAAGTTCCACCACCACCGCCACTGCGGACAACTTCTCAGCTTAGCGGGCCTAAGTTCGAAGCAGAAGTGATAGAGCACGGCATGCAAACTCGTCCACAGCAACCTTTACCGGTCATCAGTCACATCGACTATTCTTGTGTTCAAAATGAAGACGGTGGCTTTGTCGAGCAATATGGCAATGAGCCTCAATCGTTACCGTACTTACCAACGTACGACGGTAATCCGGTCAACCATTACAATCGATTGGATGATTCACCGTCACAAAACTTTTTAACCGTCGTAACTAAAGCCATGGTACACCAAGAACAGAGCCCGGTCAAAAGAGATACGATTCAAAACATACAGCCATCGCAAAGCAACATTCAAAACTTGTGTAATGCTTTTGACAATGGGATAGACGTCGTGGACTTTGCTTTACCTTCTAGAAAATCTCCACCAATGTTCGAATTGCCACCGTATCCCAGTCCAATGAACTCAGTCAACCATTCGAGACAGCCTAGCGAAGAGTTTCCACCGCCGCCGCCGCCGATTGACCTCACGCCATTGCAGGATGAACTAAATAAAATCCAACAGAACTCTAATATAACCCAACAGTACAATGAAGAAGATAAAGAGGTCCCTAGAGGCTCACTGTTAGCACAATTGCAGGAGAAAAGAAATCAAATCCTGAGAAATGAAGACAGTGCCGCCAAACATCAGTTTGAAACAGCGCACATTCAGACCGATACCTGGCTTAGAGAACTTCAAGCTAAGCAAGCCAGCTTAAAACTTAGAAGATCCGGTTCCCTTGAAGGCCAACTGTCAAGCCCGAATGAAAACGTATCTCACAAAGCGTTCGAAAGTAATAAAAGTGTCAGAAACATAGCATCGAGGTTCGAATCGAACACACAGAATATCTCCATCGAATCGCATGTTGGTTTTATAGGCATGAGCGGGAACAGAGACGTGATTAACTGTTCCAACCAGTCAAACAATGGGAGCTATAGTCGGAGAGCGTCATCATCATCCATTGACCCTAAACAAATGGATGAAGAGTATAGCGATCAGAAATTAAGTAATAACAACTCCGCTGCTTACGGGGATCGTTCGAAGCCGAAAAAGAAATCTGTTTCTTTCTGCGATCAAGTAATTTTGGTGGCGACGGCGGAGGATCAAGAAGACGATAGTTACATCCCCAACCCAATACTAGAGCGAGTGTTAAAATCCGCCATGAACAAGCCAGAACTGACAACAATGCCATTACAAACTGAGAAACCGTCCCTCCAGCGGCAAGATTCTTTCGACAGCCAATCATCCCGTTCCACTATATCTTCACTATCACAAACGTCATACGTGCCAAATGATACAACGCACGCCGAATACTATCGAGTGCAAAGCTATCCGGCGTACCAACTGGTTCAATCGCGACATCAACAATGTGACACGCAGAAAACCACTGGCCTCCATTCAACCAGCTCACCGGTTCAGTCGCAGACCCAAAGCGCGAACAACAATCAGATTTATCAGACGCTACCGATCAGCTCACAGAATGGTGTAAGTCCTCAAAACCCCGTTCCGTACAATCAGCCGTCATCGGCTTATCAGAGCAATGCGAACTCATCGAATTTCACTCAAATCCCCGCTAACAGATTGACGCCCACTACGCCATACATGTCGAAGCATGTGCCCAACCTACAAAGGCCTGTCCCCAACACATTCCCCTACCCACCGAGCCAACTTCACCAGATAAACCAAACGCCAAACAACGCTTACTACCACAGATTACCGCAGCAACCTTCAACAACGCTTTCAAATAGTTACCCAACGAATCGTCCAATCAATCAGAACATGCCCAGCAACAACAGTACAAATTACCAAAGCATCCCCACCAACTCGCTGGCCTATCAGAGCTACCACAACCCACCGACAAGCTACGCTAGCTCCGATTATTCTAGTCGATATCCCCAAGTGAATAGTACAAACCACTATAGCGCAACGCATTCGCCCTACCAACGAGTCCCACCGCCGCACGGAGACGTGCCCGTTGAAAGCTATAACATCAATTATCAAAAATCGCAGAACTATTACCTTGACAATAACTCAAGCAACCAAAGCAGAGTGCCTGACGCTCGGCACCACGCAAACTCGCAACACCAGCAGCGATCTAATTACAATCAAAACAGCTCTGCCGATAACAACGTGCCTAGCAGTGAGCAGATCTCGCAGTATCAATACCAGAACAACTACAGTCCCTACCAACACTTACCACCGCCTAAGCAAATGCAAAAGAAATCGGTGTCATTCGAACCGGGAACGAAAGGCGGTACGGATTCTCCAATACCGCCGCAGTTGAACTCGAACAATTACTGCAGTGGAGACGCGCAGGCAAACGTTTTGACGTCCGCTCAGAAATCTATGTGTAGTTTGTGCCGAAAGAAGAGTATTAGTCCTCCGGCAATGTATTGCCCTGATTGTGACTTTTACATGTCAAGGTTTAAACCTCGTTCGTAGCATCACTATATATATGTTATAAGCCGTGATCATATAAACTATTATATAAGAAAATTTAGAATTTAAAGAATCAAATTAAATCGTAGATTTAGATACATAAATTGACTGATCTCGTGATTGTTAGTTTTGTAATGCATGGAGAATAAATTAAAACTGAGTACTTAATCATATTTTTTTAAGATTTTTCTACCTGAGAAATGAATATAATTAGACTTAAGTAAACGTTATGTGCGATATGGATATACATAACGAAATTGAAATAAAACATTGAAATAAATGACTTCTTCTTTTATTTATCTTCGATATATTTCTTAGGTTTTATCCTATATTTACCATATATTTATTTTATTTATCTAGGTACGCATAGCCAAGCCTATTTTCGATATGTTCAGTTTATCACCTTTATTGAACCATGCTCCAGTTCACGCAAGCGTCTCAATTACAATCAAGAGACCGACTTGCTTAAACAGGTCTCATATAAAAAATATTCATAATTTCCACCAGGTACAGCAACGACATATTTATCATAGGCCTGTAATTGCTGCTTATATAGGCCATCATGTCTGGTAACACTGTTCTCTTCTGCCTTCTTGTACGAGGATTGGCATATATATATATATACCCTTTTTACCTTTGCATTTCATTTTCTGAGTGAGGTGCCAAAGGTCAAATTTAAAGCAGTTGGTTTAACACCCTCGTAATATTTCTTGTTTAGTGCAAGTTTATAGCTGACCTCTATCACTAATTTTATTTCCAACTACTCTAAAAAAAATATTTATACGTCTATTGATTAAGAATTTAAGCAACTAAAAGCATTTTGCCGACTGATTTTCACAGTGGGAAATAGAAAATGTCCATAACCGATAGAGATAATTCTAAACTTTTAAGTTAAACAAATAGCAATAGTTAGATATATGTTTGTTATAGGAGGGACATGCGAGGAAGCGGTGTTAAACGTGTGATTTATATAGTGTTTGAAGAAATGAGTCCAAATACAATGACACTTAACAGCTTTTATTGTCCGCACAGAATCGCACGCAAGCGAATGCGATAGAAAACATGCACAAAAGATCTACTGTTCACAAAAAGTTCACCATAACTACGTAAGTATGGAATTATGAGCAACCGAGAAAAGCGTTAGCGAGTACAGAGCAGTGCGGGTGTTGCGTCCAGAGGCTGTGCGCGCCAGGCGAGAAGTTTCGAGCAACAGCTGATTGGAAGACATAGAAAAGAGCATATTATATCGCCTGCTGCATCCATTTCCTATGGCAGTCGGCCACACGAAATAGGCCACCGGCCACCTCACTCACCGAACGAAACGCGGAAGCAAAAACGTTTCCACTTTACGCCGATTTTCTATGAGGTCGTGGTACTTACCCGATTCGAATCGACCAATTCAGCAGCGGGAACACCTGCTTGACTCTACTACCGTTAAAAGTTGTGTGAATGTATGTCCGTTTATGTATGTTTGAGTATATGTAAGTCTGTATGTGGGTACGTCATATAAGTTTTATTGACGTTATCTGTAACCCAAAGAGATTATAACCACTGCGTTTAAGAGACGGGACTTCCAAAGATTGGAAATGACTGAATGGATATGTAATGCATTGCCATTCAGTCATTTATATAGACAGTATGATTTTTAAAATTCTTGTGTTAAAATTTTTAAAATCATAGTGTTTAACAGCAATTAGTAATTTACTCAGTAATTTTACAGAACATATTTTATGAAGTTGACTTGACAATGTGATGTAGAATATAAGAAGAATTTTCTCCCACGCACTACTAATTTGTGGAATCGGTTGTCGCCAGCGGTATTTCTGGACCGATACGACATTGGGTCCTTCAAGAAGAGAGCATACGCCCACCATAAAGGCCGGCAACGCATTTGCAAGTCCCTTGATGTTGCAGATGTCCATGGGCGGCAGCGTTGCTTAACATCAGGTGAGCCGCTTGTTCGTTTGCCTCCTAATCCTAATTAAAAAAAGAAGGATTAGGAAGGGAGAAGCTGGAAAAGGAATAAAAGGAAAGGGAGTTGGCCACCGAACGAAACGCGGAAGCACAAACACTTCTATTTTATGCCGATTTTCTGTGTGGTTGTGGTACTCATCCGATTCGTGCCGATCCATTAAGGAGCTGCGTGGCTATATCATCGTAAAATTTACAAATAAAAAAAAAACTGTAATTTCGCCAAATTACAATGTCAATATTAAGATTATGAAGAGTAAGGCGAATGAATACACACCCCGCATGCGCGGAGCAAACCGTGATGCGTTCACAGTTTGCTATAAATTGTATATCTACGGGTTGAATAGGGATGCTTTAAAATGATGCTGGAAGTACTTGGGGGAGATTGATTGCTTAGATCATTAGTTATCATCACAGGATATCATTTAAATAATTAATATGTCTGAATACTCAGATTCAGGCTGACCAAATGTAAGACCAAGTGGAAGTAAAAAAAATATCTATTAATAAATTTGTGTTTACCGGGTCTCTCATACAAAAGAAATTTTGCCATAAACATTTTTTTCTTCTTCTTTAAACGGTTAGCTCGTTTCCATTTCCATAAACTTCGCAAACTTTGCGAGTTATAAACCGTTTTCTTGGAGACATTTTTATATCTGAAACTTACATGTACATAATGTTAATGATCACACTATTTCACTCGCAAACTATGTTAGAAAACCATGAATTAACATTGAAACGCAATAAGAAAATTAAGAGAAACATCGTATCATTAGCCGTTGCCAAAGAGAATATAAACATTGTATTTAACTTTGACACTTCGTTGACAACAGACGTCACGTGACAGTAGCCGCCATTATTTACCATGCAAACTCTTAAAATTTTTTTTCAGATTCTCAGGACTTGTTTAGTCGTGTTCAAGTTTTATGTTACAAACATACATTTTATTATAGACTTAAGTTTTTTTTCTATTTTGTTGCTTTGAACACCACTTTATCAACTTTTGAGAATTATTTTTTAATCTAAAACAATGTAACAAGTTTTTAATATACATCAATTTAACATGAACTTTGATATTTTTACTGACTCGTCGATTATTATAATAATATCATTATCAATACATGAACTGTTTGGGTGAAACATATAACTACCTCTACTTTTTTTCTAAAATATTACAAATAGCACACATATATTTACATAATACTCAATACTAATAATTTTTACTTAAAATAAGAATTGTATATCTTACTAAAATCTGTGTTATGGTAGGATTAGGCTTTTAACATTTTCATAACTGGCAATACCTAACGGGATATATGATGAAAACATCAAGTTGGCAGTTCTTTAATGGCGACCGCTAGTGACGGTCTGTTTAGGGAGAACTGACATTCTAATATTTATTATTTAAAACTTAGGTAGTTACCGTGTTTACATAAACATGACCGGAATTTTACCCTCTTATCAACGCTTTGTAAACGGAGTCCCCGTGCCGTCCATTTCCCGGCGGTCTTTTCGGCTCAGAGAAAAATATTTAATCGTTTCTGTACTTTTGACATTCGCGATCGTGTGGTTAGGCGCACTTTTCTACTTGCCAGAATTTAAAAATTCCACTAGTGTAAACGATAGTGTATATAATGTGTATAAACGTATTCAAAAAGCCGGTCCTGAGCTTCTCATGCCACCTCCTGTTATGCATAATGAAGTGGGAGAATTTGCTGCCGCGAGAATTGTTAGACACGGTGAAGAAGGGGATGATCCTCATATAGTCGAAGATAGAAATCGTTTGCGTGCTAAAATTGAGGAAGATATGGGCATGAAGGTTTTAGAAAGGCCTCAATTTGATGTAGCACCATCAGCTTCTTCGTCTCGGGGTCCTAGTAAACCGCCTGTCGATGCTCTAGAGGAACCTGCTGTCCAAAATATTCCAGATAATAAAGATGCTTCACCAGCTGGACAAAAAATAGATGGGGCTGAGAATAAATATGTTGCAGTTGCATTGAAACCGGGAGCTGATGTTGAGCAGAAAAATAAACTGGAAACTGTAAAAGAGGTAAGTGTTGCTTATTTTATATTAAATAATTTTGAGACCAGGTAACATTTAATAAATTATCTAAATATGGTTAATTGATAAATATTATCAAATAATATAAAATAAAATTGAATGTTGGAGTACTGTACTG
>DWHQ01001240.1:0-11230 GCA_018247955.1 Eurytides marcellus marcellus | reverse complement strand
TCTCGATCTAGTACAGGTGAGGTCACCGATGACCTACGCGGCAGAGAACGTGTTAAGCATTTTTTATAAGAAAACTTGCATTTATTAAACTTATTATTAAATGACAATTAAATCTTAAGTTCTTATAACGAAACGCTAAATATAAAGCTCTTCTTGTTAAAATTATGTTTAAACAATCAAATTAAAGTCAAACCCTCCAACTTAAAAACAAATACATTTAAAAATTTATAGTATTCGCGTCGATAAATCTATTTCAATATCTGTTGGTATGTTATAACTCTTCAAATTCATTTCCGAACGCTGTTGACTGAGACGTAAATGTGACCGGAACGAAACAAAATTAAAAAAAAAAAAACTGCGAAAGGTCACTCGCGCGGGGCGCGTACGCATTGTAAGCGTATGATAGATTGCTGTCATATTCAAACTATCACTATACATATGTAAATTCCACTCGCATTCGTGATGAATGTCTGCCTGTACGGCCGGCTCGGAGCGTGTTTATTGTTGACAAAGAAGTGAAAATATTATCGGGGAGTGCCCACCAGTTGAATACCAAACAGTGGAAATAATAATAACGCGTGTTGTTGTTAAAATTTGTAAATCATTGCGGCGATCTTTGTGCATTTTTTGCTACACTCAGAACTGTTAATAAATTTAATGCTTGAAAACTGTGACAAGTTACAAACAGCACAACAAATAGAAGAAACAATGCTTTATATTTAGTACGGCGTAAGACTTCATCTTCAACAAATAGTAAATACATAAATTCTGTAACGAATATATTTTAATTAAAATCATTACAAATCTCAAAATTTGGCCCCTATACTAAAAGAAATGTATTTCTTTCAAAGAATGCAAAAAGTTTTTTTTTAATAATTGCTTTTTCTGCAATATATTATTCTTTGCTTCCAACACTATTTACTTAATAATTTTTTATCTTCAAGCAAAGCTTATACCGTACGGAATAAAAAAAAAAGTGAGTGCAAATGGGATACGCGTTCAAAATATTTTCCCCGCGCATCCACGCCCAAACGCTATCCGGCCGGCGAGAGCGTCACAACTCGGTTTTTACTTTTTTATCAAATCTAACAATGGAAGGGTTCGCTCACAATGACATGGAATCACGTTACGTATATCGTTGGTGCATTTCTACAGTTGGCACTTTTCAAAACCAGTGAGCCAATGCACAAACTGTCGCCATTGAAGGAATGATTGATGGAACTAATTAATTTTGTCGAATACATCGCGCGCGTGCCCCCAAACGCATACTTGAATACTAAATTAAAAATTGTTGTCCCGTGCCCCCTTTGTTAGACGCGTACCATTTTTCGATTTCTACGAAGTGACTTTAATATAAAGAACGACGATTTTATTGCTCTTTTTGAGTTTTTGCGGCGTTACGATACGTGTATGTTGTTAGTTACATTTAGCACAGCGACAAATTCATCGAAAAATCAATTTTGAAATATATTAAAATTAATACAAAACACCGGTATGCTATGCTATTATATACGTGTGATTTAACATTAGGTGTCCGAAAAACACGAAAATTGGGATAAAAACTTGGGCAAATAACGTTCTAAACCGTTCTAGAGAATGAACAAGCAAACATCGTCAAGAAATATTCATACAGGTATGCAAAAAGTGAAGATAAAAAAAAGACGGAAGCATATGGCGTGAAATTATATATTGTACCTTAATTATATATTGAACTTGTTCAACTGACTTTATTAGTATAGTAACAACGCAACGGGCGCAACGGGAGAAATTATAAAGATAGAACTCTTAGATTCACTCATAAAAACAAATTCTCGCAGCTATAAATCGGATAAAGCTCTAAATACAACACTTGAAGACTATTGATGTTTTGTTTTATATTTATATTTGAATACATTAAAGATACTATTGACACTTACAAATTCAACAAACTTTTTTACCGAACCATATCGCTCACCTATGAATTCCAAAATTGGTATGTATATGAAATAATAAATTTAAAAAGGTCCTGATAAAAGGTCAAGACACGCTAATATAGGATCGTATGATGCAACGCAAACTGTAGCCATCTTTTTACGCAGTTCACAAAAAAGCTCCACAGAGATAAGTAAACAGCAGCACGCTAGAAAAAGCATCGCATAATAAGATTTATAGCGACATTAAGGCGTCAATTACCGTAACGTACCGGCGTGGGGATTACAGAGAATTTTGAACTTAATACGTTATAGAATAAACATAGTTTTTGAACTGGCATTAACAGAAGTGATGAATAACTGCGGACAGGAATATTGTCATCGAGTATTCGTTTAAAGCATACTACAACAAAAACCTTTCCATATATCCATTAGCTCAGAAGAGGTACAGGCCACAAAGCAAATCGCTGCAGCAACTAAATATGCGTGAAAACAATTATAACTTCTAAAATAAAAGTGATAAAGTTCAATATGGCATGATCTACATATCACATCCTTGGCATATTTAGAGTCGTCAGTTTTTATACACTTTCTCGGAGATAATTAATACTTCGTTCTTAGGGAATGTACGTGATAATTCAGTTCCTTTTATGGGTAACGTAAATATAGCTTTATAATGCAAGTCGGTATCAGTTTTACTTGGCACTAGCAGGTGCACCGTAGAACGATCAACAGAGTCGTTAGGCGTCGTAACTAAGTTTGCAGGAAGACGCTGGATGCAGACACCCTCGATCGACCTGCTGATGATCTATGGAAGTTAAAGGAATAGTAAAGCTGCGTCACAAATATATCAAATGCGTGCACTATAAGTTTAAATTATATATAACAAAGTTGCAAAACATAGATAAAAGCGCGAAAAATTACAAAAGTAACCTATGATGATGGACTTCTGGATTCATAAAGCTACATTAAAATTGATTTAGTATTAAGATTATCTTATTACCAACACTTTTTTAAAATATTTTAAAAACTGCTTGATTCAATATAATTTTACAATATAACAAAAATTATATACACATAAAATTATTGCTATCTATAGAAAGTAAAGACAGTACATGAAGTTTCTGTACTTAATATATTAATTTCTTTATGAATAAATTTAATATTTAACCTATCCAGCATACCGCATAGGAGTTTTTTTTTTCGAAGTTGTTTTTCATTCTGAATTATGTTTTGCGAATGTTAACAACCTTTATATCATTTTTGATATTGATGGCATATGCATAATGGAACAACAGTTAATTAGTAAATGGCATTTAAAAGTTGTACCTAAACTAATTAATCTGTAATAATTTGTGTTAATCGTAGTGAACCTAATTACCTAATTATAACTTAACAACTTCCTGAATGTGCATTATGTCTTCCTACTCTGTGAAAAGATAATTATCGTGTTTATTATATGGCGATTTCCCCTTATATGTGGAAGGAAATAAAAGTAGATTTAACTTCAACAACCATTGATACAACCTCAGGCAAGTTCAACGGGCAGGATGTCGCAGCGCAACGCCCGTGACTTACCACGCTCCGTTACATTCACCAAGTTCTGATTTAATTAAACTTACAACTCTCCTCTCTCCGCTCTTAATTGTTTCCGACGGAAGGAGCGATCGTCGTTTCTAGTTCCAGTTGCTGAACAACAAGCCGATTAGAATTTCCTAGCCTGGCTTCCATCCAATTAACAAATAAAAATTATTTTATTCCCATTACATTTTACACACACGTAATGTCACCTCATCACTGACGCTCACAGTAATCGCCGGATACGATCAAAAGTTACTATAATTTTAGAAAAGGTTGAAAAAAAATTAACCAATATCTATTTGCCAACTTTCATTTATTTTTAAAGCAACGAGTTTAATCGCTTTAAATTCAAGTCAAAGAATATGTGATATTTAACAATAAATATAAAATTAGTTATATAATATAATTTTCTTACTCTTTTGTTTTATATTAATTGATTTTGTATAAGAGTAGAGAAGTATTGCAACAATGCCAATAATTCGTGTTAGTAATGCATTCCGGTTTATAAAGCAACCTCGACAGAATAATCAATGACGACTACAGATTTGCTATCATGTATCTCTGGGTTAGTTTAAAACAATAAGTTTGTCAAAAAATCTATCGAAAAGTCACTAGGAAGAATTTACTAAGAATTGTCCACATTTAATACACCTAATGGGTATAATATTACATTTCAGGTACTTATTTCTTTAATAATTCTTATTTAGAAATTTATCACAAATTATATAATTTTTTACAATTACAGGAAAGGTAGTATAGTTCCCGAAGTGTATTTCGAAATTTTCCGGAACGCTAGCTCCTGCGTTCTAGCTAGCGTTCCGGTGTTCAGAAATACGTATTAAAGAATATACTCAAGCTCTAAGCTTCTCATATAGACATTCTCCGTATTTGAACGAAGTTGTTTTCTTCAAAAAGATACCCTATAGCAAAATCGACACAACTTACGGAACGGTGTTTATGTTTTAATTTCTAGGTACTTTAATCATCTATGATTACGTCACGATTTACCATTAACTCAGTACTGTATTAAAAAGGTCGTAAAAAAGAATGCCACGTTATATTCTTTCAACTGAATTTTCATATATAAGTTTCATATAAAAAATTCTTTAAAATGAGGTTAATGTTTTAAATGCATAAAAACGTTCTAAGAAAAGAAAAGATATCATAAATTATGTCACTTTAGCGTAAAACATTGCCATGGAGAAAATATATCTCACTTACCATCCTAGCAGCTTTAATTGCTTCATTTTCTTAAGCGGCCATAAATTGTATTATGCATTACTTTAAATTAACAAAGTTCTAACCCTATTCGCTTGAGATAAATGAGGTGGAAAGTTTTTTCTGAAACAGTAGACCTTTGTCACTCGACGCTATAAAGGTCGTTATTTTGTTCGAACTGCAGAACGAGAGAAATTTTATAATTTGAATTTTTTCGGGGTGTCGTTCTCCACCGGCTAAGGAGGCGCGTAATGATCCTGAAACGATAATTTATTCCAGGAAAAAAATAATTCGATATCGTGTTAAATTACACGGACGAACGTTGTTCTTATTTTTTCTTGTCGGAAAGAAAAAACCTGTTGAGTTATTCGTTTCAATTTATTTAGTTGGTTATACGAAGAAAACATGGAACCTACATTTTTTAATTTTATACACAAAAACAGTAAAAAACTTAAAAGATAACTTGTTACAGATATCAATTTTAGTCTGGGGGTTTGTTTTTTAGTATATGTAAACCATTGATATGTCATATATGGATGTAATGAAATTTGACTATCCCTTACTAAAAAAAAGAGACTGAAAGATAAAATTTGATATACTCTTATTAAAAAAAAAAGAAACAAAAATAAAACTACATACAGAATATACAGCCGTAACCTTAAAATCCCACTTTTAACCGTGGTTTAAAGTACGGTCTCACGCGTCTCAGTGTTTTGTGACTTAATATTACAAAAAAATATTTTAGTCTTTTCTTTTTAAAGAAGTAAAAAGCAAACGAGCAAGCGGCTCTCCGGATGAGAAGTGATGACCGCCGCTCATTAACATTCGTAAGATAGGACTTGCGAGGACTTGCGCGAATATTTTGCTAGCTTTTTTTCTACGAATAGACACTCTTTTTTATAGTCCCTAAGTCTAATTGGTACAGTCGTTTTGTAAACTAACGCTGTAACCACCAGGACTACTGGTTCATCAAATAAAAAATAAGCTTTTTCTGTTCTAACTACTAACAATACATGTGTTTTTAAAACACAGTCACTGTACGAGGGACCCTGCGAATATTGTACATCCATATCCGCATACATTAGTTATGTTCAAAGGGATACGAAACACGCACTAGAAATGAATTGGGTGAGCGCTATCTAATAAGAGAAAAATATCAGTATAATGACAAAATTGTTTATAAGGAACAGCGGTTATAAAAACAAATTAAAAACATTACCACAGTAAAATAAGTACGAATAATTTGTTATTCGTATATGTATGTTATAACACAAGTAAGTGAACTAAAGTCTAGGGAAGTATGTAGTACATTGATTCTAGGAATACATAAACGATTATTTGTGGAAATAACACATACTCAACACATACAAATACCCTGGCTGCTGTAAAATTTTGTAATATTTTGTCGTAAAATTATTAAAGGAAAAAAATAATGGTACACTAAAGAATGTATATCTAAATTTGACCCCAGTTTTTTTGCAATTTCTTCTCTGGACATGTCTGAATTTATAAACTGCTGATAGTTTTTAAAGTCTATTATCGAAATTTCATATCATAAAATAAATAAGTAATTAAATAAATTACCACCACCATCCTAGTGTTCCGATTTCCAATTGAAGATTATAAAAATTTTAACCTAGGAATAAGACTTGAAACTGGAAAGGGGATAATAGTATTTTTCCTTAAATAAACCGCACAATATTTTCCACTATTCTTATAAAATATAACTTACATACATAAATGTAAGCCTTTAAACTGCGGATGCCAAAAGTACTGCATCCGCTACACACTTGTGCAGATTGTGAATAGACTAGGGGTCGTAAGACCTACAGCCACTTATCCATTAGGTTGAAATAAATCTAGGACGTTTTTCATAAAAACACTATGATAAAAAATTTAAATTAACTTCGTATTTAACCCTACGGTGCTGTTGCTAAAGTTCGCAACTGTTTATTTCGAAAGCACCGAGAGCTTTTTTCGCATTTTAATTATTTTGCGGTACGTTCTTTAAAAAAATTTGTTAATAGAATAACTTGTTTCGAAGCGTGTGTATTTTCGTACATTTTTATTTGAATGAAAGAAAACAAAACAAAAATTGTGGGATGTAATTACGCAATGCAGTGTTTGGTTTTTTTTTTCATATTATGAAATTGAAATTGAAAGTACGGCGACACGTTACTTTTATCATATTCAAAAGTTTGTTTTGAAATATATTATTTCTAAAATAGCACGAATGTAAAAGCGTCTAATAGTGAATTTAATAATAAAACCTAAATATCGATTTCACGCATTAATTAATTACATACGTTCGATCTATGATTCCTGTGATCCTTGATCCTTTAATATGCTATAGAAGAATATAACAATAATATATGTACGTATATGTAAGTGTAACTTCGTTCAAAGGTAAACTTAGAAGTGCAAATATACGAACCAACAAATGTTCCCGGAACGAATATTACGAATTTTAAAAACAATATCATAGCAGAATAATATTGTTGATATAAAATATATATTCTAAATAAAGACTAAGTTCTTTTCTTACCCAAATAATACCACTTAACTAATACTTCTAATTTTACTATTGTAATATAAGAATAATACCAATACTTCCAATATAACAATAAATATGTCGTTTTTAATACCGAGAAATAAAGAAGTAATTATCTTATCTTGCGCCGACTGCTTTTTCACAAACATCTGTTACCTATATCGTTCAAATGTTCGATTAGCAAATGGATCTATTTTGTAGAGCTGTCAGCGTTGAGACTGGACAAAACGGTAATTATCCGATAACGTGATGGACCACTTTAGATAGCAAACAGCCATCCGTTTCGACCAGTTTATATTAAAGAAATATGGAACTGGTACAGTTTAATTCGACACAATAAATGAAATTAATAATCAAAGTTTTAGCGTTCTTCGCTCAAAATGTAAATTAAATACGCAATTATACAAAGTCTTCAATTGAAAAAAACTTTGTTGTTTCTTCTTAAATAAAAGCCTCCATCCTTTTTTCCTACGAACTTTTCTCGAAGTTATTCTCGGTATTTCATGATTTTATACTTATATAGGGGTAATTGCAAAAGTTTGCGCAAAGTAAAGTATTTAGAAAAGAGAAGTTAAACAGTAGTTCTTGCAAGTTACTAGAACTTCCGAGTTGTGCAATACAAATTCAAAATAACTAAGAGTAGCGTGATTTATAAGCACAGAGAACATACTAGAATTTTTTATAGAATATTTTTTTTTAGAATGAAATTATAATACTATATCTGCATTATTTATTCTATTTTGGTCAAACGCAGATTAAAAACTAGAGAGCAAACTTTGTGACGAAGGGTCAAAAGTCGTCGTCGTCGTCGTCGTCGTCAACCGATGGACGTCCACTGTTGGACATAGGTCTCTCCTATGGACTTCCACATTTGGCGGTCTTGGGCTACCCGCATCCAACGAATCCCTGCGACTTTTAAAATGAAATATGTTAACACAATGAATGAATGTCGTCATACAAACGGAAATTTTCAACTCGAAACTTCTAGAACAATATATATTCGTAGGTATTCAAAGTTGGAATAATAACGTTGATAATAAAAATGTGTGCATTCATTTAATATAACAATACAATATCACATGCTTTCATATCAGTTATGGCAAGCAAGTTGATGTGGATACATTTGTAATACCATGTAATCTGAATTAAAATTATGCAGATATTAAAATAACTCTAACGGAAAATAGTTAAATATACATTGTTTAACCTTTTTATTTGCCTTTGGCCACTTTTTTCACACGTTGCTGTTTATTGAACTGCCTCCATTGCCTAGTGGTTTAGGTCCGCACTTTACAAAGTGGAGGTCGCTGGTTCGAATACCTCCGGACATTAACTGTGATTCAGTGTTTTCCAATCGGATTCTTTGTGAATCTTTTGCTGAGTTCGCCTAATGTAGAATTATTGAATTTAAAACCAAAATTAAAAACATTTTGTTACATAAATCTTATTACACTGTTTTGGAGTTTCTGGTACATCAAAATGCGTGGAATTTAATTGATTGACTATGTGTGATCTCACGAACAAAATGTAAAAATGACGGGTCATAAGTGCTTGTTGAATAAATGTATGCCATTTGAATAAATATATTTTGATTTGACTTGATTTAAATTGCCGATAATTCTCCCGCCAAGCAGTAATGTGTTCTGGTTTGAAGGGTAAAGTCACCGGTTTTGTTTTATAGGACACAATTCACACGCGCGACTTGTGACAGCTAGTAGATTTAATCAATTGCCATACTTATTTTTTTCAACAAGACTTAGTTAATATACCATCGAAACGCTTGATATTATAATTATTTTTAATAATAAGCTAACAACCATTTCTACTCGAATTAGTTTGACGTAAAAATATATTAAATTTGGAGTCACTATTATTTGTACTACACATATTTATAATTAATGTCGAATAGTTCTCACTGACCATTTGTTCGCTAAAGGATGCGACAGCTACGAGCTTCTAATTTAGAAAAGACGGAATAAATGATATCATCTAAAATCTTTACAATATCATTGCCCAATGAAACAACTTACGTATTCTGGATATTTATCAGTAAGTACACATCTGATGATAACTGAGTATAGATATATAAAATCTTAAATCTATGGGCGAGTACACTGCAAGTCAAAAAATCAAAGTCAATATTCTTTATTCAAAATTGGATTGGTATACAATCACTTTTTGACGTCTAATGACTCTTCTACTAATGCTGCTTGTTCTAAAAAATATGCCTCAGTCCTGAGAAGAAAAGGAGAAAGAAACTTAGCGGGTTTTAATTTTTTTTTTTAAATTATGTTGACAATTTTTATAACTTGAATCTTGAAATAGCCTGGAGGCGATAGCATCATTCCCGAGGTTTGCTATCTTCAACGAAATCACTTACTGTAAAGTGACCTTTGTAAGGCCAAAAAATTGTTATAGACAGACGTACAATGACCTTTGTAAGGTCAAGAAAGTATGGGCAGGCGTCTCACTTATCATCAGGTAGACAACTTGCTCCCGGCACATTATCTTCTAAAAAAAAAGTACCATCTTCTTTTTCTAAGGTTCTCTAACTGCAGGTGCTTTAAAGCTCCTGAACTCTCTGCGACCAAGGCCACATTAGTGACGACCATATGACCAACGGCCACACGACTGACGGCCATATCACTGACGGCCGCATGACGGACACGGTGACAACAACCCATAGACCACGCATAAAGGCGGTGAAAGACCTGGGCATTGACACCGCCCTCGCTTGACGACAGGCGTTTGTTATTGCGCCGCAATCTAACAACGTCCACCGGCCGTTATCATCTTCGTTGTTGATACTGTTATCGGAGAAAGTGTAATTTGGAGGCGCGTGACGTCATCGCCACGGGCGGGGCACGTGCTGCCGCCGTGGCCGGGTACGTGATCACGCCCATCGGCCGCATGACCGAATCTATGCGATTGTTTCGTTAAATAATAATGTATACGACACTATTCCGCGATTCGATGACCGTTCAGTCGAACTGTCCCTTATTTGTTCGAATGGACCGGACGTTGATGCTTTTTCATTTCATCTAGCTAATTCGCGTTTTCTTAAGCCGGGTTTACACTGACGAAACATTTGCGTGTTTAGATCTCTGTTTTGTGACAGTACAGACGCGTTCGCATTATCTTGAACGATTTTTGGCATAATTGATGTATTTTGATGTTTCTTAGACACGTTTCGTGTGTTTCATGCGATGTGTTTCAAAAGTCTCTCGTATTTAATGTTTTTGGTGTGAACCTACAGTATTCCGGTCATGTTAGCTTTCTCACGAATAAAGTGTAAAAATGACGATTCAAAAGTGCTCGTAAAGGCGTATTTGAATAAATATTTGATTTGATTTGAGATTCCTTACGGACTGCCAACACAGACTGATTTCACTCATCATCATATCAGCATGTTGTTACATCCACTGCTGGACAATAAAAACGAAGGCACGAAATAAGAATCGAAAACACGTCCTGCCTGGTACCCTAATGATGTCACCGACCCATCTGGTGGTCTGCCGACTGGTCCCTTTGCTTCCCGATTGTTCCCACTGATTTGTAAAATTTAAGAATGACGATTTGAAAATGCTTGTAAAGGCCTATTAAATGACAATATATTTTGATATGATTTGAGTATGCACAGTCAAATATAGATAAATATATAAAGTATCATAATATCATATAAATATAGGATCGGCCTATTAGGGGGACCTAGGTTTGCTTAAAATAAATATATATGAAATAAATCATCGTTTTTTTTTCATTTAATTATTCTCATCATTATCATCTGCCCCTGCTTATCCATTACTCTCTCTAATGAGATCTTCAGCTATTCGTTTTTACTCGCTGCCAGCAACTCTTCGCATGTCCTCACTTGGCAGGCACACTTGGAGGCACCTAGGCATCGTTTTCATCTTATTTCGAGCTTATCATATTAAAATAAATAATTAATAACTATCATATTATTATGCGT
>DWHQ01001239.1:0-11230 GCA_018247955.1 Eurytides marcellus marcellus | reverse complement strand
ACAATAGATGCTTAAAGTCTGTCTTATACAATTTAAGCAAACAGTTTTCAGTCTGTTTTTCGGTGGTAGAGCCACGCAGCAGCTCCCGGTGCTGCTGAATGGGCCGGCTAGAATCGGGTTAAAACCACGACCTCACAGAGAATCGGCGTACAGTGGATGTGTATGTGCTTCTACGTTTCGTCCGGTGAATGAGGTAGCCGGTAGGGTGAGCCACCCTTACCTTCCTATCTCTCCACTTGCCAAAAATTCTCATCTTTAAGACTGGCAACGCATTTGCAGGTCATTCGATGTTAATGTCCATGGGCAGCGGTGATCGCTTACAATCAGCTGATCCGCTTGCTCGTTTGCCTCCTCCAAAAAAAAAACATTATTCAATTGCCAAGTAGTAATGTATAAGCATTTCGGTGTTGCCGGTTGAAGGGCAGTTTTTCCAGCGTAATTACTGGACAAAGAGATGTGAAATTTTAAATCTATGGATGAAAAGTGCAGCGCAGGGCCAAGCAGATTGTTGTCTGTGTTGATTTAGGCAGGCGTGTCGCTTACCATCAGGCGTACGTCTCACTGGTTTTGTCACTTCGTCTCCTAAACATTAACCGAAAGCTTGTTTAAAAGTCCCACCGTTGGGCTAGTATTTTTATATATACAAGTTTCATCATATCATTATCTCCATCAAGACGATGAGGGCATGTTGTTAGTCAGCCCACAGAATTGTAAATTACCAATAGCATCCTATATCGGGATCCAAAATCAAGTTGCCCAAGTGTTTTATACCAAAAACGAGCGCCGCGGCACTAAAACACCACGTGTCACAATTATTTTGTCATATCTAAACAATGTTTGTGGAGAGCGTGCTTTGTAAAATTTAAAGAAATCGTGACGCCCGGTACACTAAAACAGTTTCCGCCTGTTCACAGTTCTTATTTGATGCATGCAAAATAATGAGTTAACAACGCTTTAAATATCTACCAGTATAAAGTTCGGTATAAGAAAATTTTGGAAGCAAATTCTTGGCACGGTTTCAACGATTACGAAATGCATCGGCGTATTGATTTTGTTTAGATAACCTTTGATTAACTAACATCCTTACTTGTTTTTATAAAGATTCTCTAAAATTAGATTATACTTTAGCCACATCTTTAATATATTATCTCGTTTATGATATTGTAAATAAAATACATGTAAAATGTCTACCCTTATTTCATTATGAACATTCTAAAGTGTTAGGAAAGTTGAGAGTTTAAATTTGAAATAAAAACGTAATAGAATGCGCAAAGCAGTTTCATTTCATAATAATTTAATCTACAAATATACAAATTATATGTTTATCCTCCTATAGCAGTGAGGAAAACTTTCGATGAGAACTTATTTATACGTCTAATACAATTTTTGAAATTTAAAATTCTAATGTGTCTGGCGAGAATGCGTTTTCCTCAATGCTTATTTATTGCTTGTTTTTACAAAAGGCTTTGTTTAGAAAATATATGTAAGATGACATTTTTGAAAACTAAATGCTCGTTGGTGGTGCAAACATTTGTTTAATCTAGAATCGGAGTGTTACTCTTTGAAGCAAATCAGGTAACGGATTGTGTTTGTTTTTGCGGAACTCACGCTCGTTACGTTAGTCGAGTGAAACATTAACTATGCCCAATAGATTAGAGTAAGTCGGCGTCATCTAATTGCGATCAGACTTCCTCGTGCGATTCGATCTGTTCTAAGGGCAATTAACTGGTGCCCCTTCACGAGTGTCGCTGTGCAGAGTATTGTATCACTCGGGTTTGTTTCTTTGCTTGGGGCCATGATTGCGAAACGGCCGCCGCTATTACACTTTAACCTATCAAGTGTACACAGCGACTCGTTAGGCGAGTACGTGCAGCGATTGTTATGTAACTCAACAATGAGTGTTTCACTCTCGGACGCTTTAATGTTGCCAGTAGGAAAAATTGACACTAAATTTGCTCCATTTTCTACCAGTTTTTGGATGTAGATGGGCTTCTTTTGGAATTTCCTGTGTACCGTCTGATGTACATGTGTATGTGATGTCAACGCAACGAGGCTATAATATGATGAGTTTGAATAAATATCATGATTATGATTTCTGCCTTTCATAAAAAAAAATTAATTTTTGTTAATATTATTATTTTAAACGTGTTAAGTGATTATCATATGTTATTGAGAGAAAAAAATATTAGTTGACACAAAATGCGTGAAATTATAAAATATTTCTTAAAATGATTTCCAAGCTGACCTAGACTTAATGTTAATAGTAAGAATCGCTGTAATAAATATTTTTTGCATACATTTTTATTGCAGTAAATTTTTTCTTAATTATTACGCTTAGATATGACGTTAAACAAAGAAAGATTATGTCTGTCCGTCATTCTTTTAAGTTAATAAAATCTTTTTTTATTTTTTTTTACATATCAACACGTGTAACGCATAGCTATCGCGTAAACAACCAGTGAACACAACGAAACACCAGTTTGCACCAGTTTGTTTGTGCTAGCCATAGTTTGTGGGTGGAAAGGCACGCGGCCGCTGCGCCCGCGCAACGCGACGATGCAAGGTCGACGAACGACTTTCGCACGCTCGGCCCGAGGCACTAACCCTTCGGAGACCCGGTTTTCCTACTTTACATCGTACCGACGCCAATATAAACCCAACGGCGACGCAATAAGCATCTTTTTAGCCTACCCCTCTCAATTTAAACGCAGTAGCATTCAGTTCGCTCTATTAAAAGTTTTAACGCCACGATATCTCGCTTTTCATATGATGCATAGCAAAACACCGCGCCTATTTGTATCCCGGCATGTGTTAGTGGATGCCATGATTAGTCATAGTAACACAGATGCTACTAGAGCGAAGCACTCGCGATTTATTTTCGGAATGAAGATTGATAACGTCGGGGCGCTCGCTATTTCATTTTGGCTGTAAATAGAGATGGAATGTATAGTTATTCCGATGTAAATTGCTCGCCTAAATACTTCCGGAGTGAACGCGGAACTGCTATTAAAACATGGGTCGAGGGGACGAGGAATTCGTGTCTCGTGCCCCACCATGTTTATTTATTGAATAATAATTCTGTTCCTAAATTGATCAATTTGTTGCGAACTGCTTTCGATTCAGAGAAAATATTTCATTTTAGAATTTAATTGGCGGCTTGATATTTTTTTATTGATGTATAATAATTTTTAATGTTACATGACGTTTTTGTTTTTATTGTACCTAATATTTTTAGCTCGGAAAGATGTATCGTGACTGTCTAAGCTCAACTACAAGAGTAAACACATTTGTGTTCCCTTGATAAAATCATATCTTTATTAAAACCGACTACACAGACTCCTTCTTTTGTACATATTTTTAAAGTAATTTTTGATAATTGCGCAACCATAATGTATCTTATGACATCAGAAATAATATCCGTAGGCGTTAAACTTGTTGAGGCGCCCACGTATTTCTTTACGCTAACTGTTCAATCTGCTATGTCGTAATATGTAATATCTTATGTTTGCCTGAAATAAGGATAATTCGCTCATTGATATGCATTTGAAGTCAGATTACAAATCTATTCAAAACTTTAGTATTGCTGGTAAGCAATTTTTTTAGATTAAAAAAATAAATAAGATGTACAGATATGTCTTACATTATAATCCAAAATTAAATTGCATGTTATGGCGCATATTAGCAATTAGATGTAGAAAAATCACAACATAAATAAAAGTTAAAAGCACCTGCTACCCCACACGTGTGTATTGTGAAATGTATTAAGGCGAAAAGGCGAGAGGGATATGCGGGGATTCTGCGAAATGTGAGACTGCAACCCGCTAACTCCGTTGGATCAAACGCTTTTGGTATTTAGTAAGATAAATTGTATTTATATTTAAATACGATCCGTATGTGCATTTCTCGTTTATCCTAATTCCTACTCGCGATGTTTTGCTGAAAGAGTATTTATAATCTGTCGCGCATACAGATGTGTGTTAACTTTCGTTGACGGCCGACGGACGCGTGGGCGCTGAAAATGAGTTCAACGGACAATCCCGGTATGCGGAACCGTCATATCTGTGTCCCATTCGCCACCCAATTTATTGTTACCGCCACGTTTGATTGAACCCTTTTATTTGAATTTCAGTGGTCCCGCTTACGAATTCCGAGTTCTTTTATTGCCTCATACGCCTTTGTGATGGAGCTTTTATAGCTCTCTCGGTTTCTCGAGACGCGCGGTTCGTGACGCCGTGTTGAATTATCTTCACAATTCTCTGGTCCTAAAGTAACTTTTCGCCTGGTTTTCCTATATGTCGCGAAAAACGTGCGAATGGTCTAAAAGCTGATGTATTTGCGTTCGCTTTTATGTTTCTTTTTTAAATTATTATTGCAGTCATTAAAAAAATACAATATCTGCACCGAATTTAAATGTACTTTAAAGACGTATCGTTTTAAAGTATATCCTTCGCTGCTTAAATTAAGTTTGAATGATGATCAGACCAATTAATGGCTGAGCCTATTGTTTTTGTAAATTCATCTTTTTTGTCTTATAAAAAATGCATGTAATATGACTATGTCGCAACGGGTACAGCTGCCAGAGAACACAATCTCGTAATTTATAATAAGTAAAGAATATTAATATGTAAAATTTCATTACGTTAAAGTAATTTAAAAGCATTAAAGCATATATATTATTTCTTTAATGTTACTTATAGTATTTTTTATTTCTGCATATTTGTTATATTATCAAGAATTGTGCCCACAATTTCAAATGTGTACTTAAGACTGTGCTTTCTTGCCATAAATCTCGAGTGTTCAAACATTGACACAACCAATAATTTGAATATGTTCTCGAGACAGTACCGAAGTGAAATGTTGTGTAACTGTGCGCTGGTAAATTATCGGAGTTGCGAGCGATCAATGTTCAAGAATCGTAAATTTCGCCAGTTAGACTCTTCAGAGGGAGCATAAGATTTTTTTTAAACAACAATTAACAAATCAATTTTTTATCATCATTTCGGGTTAATTTCTGAACGACTTGACCGATTGAGGACATATTCATACCGGTTTACATAAAAAACGGGAAAAAAATTGCAACAGCCAGTAAAATTTAAAGTGAAGAGTCAAGAGCTTTCACATTTCTTGGTCCTTTATAAACATAACAACAAGACTTATATACATAAGAATAAACCATCGGTCTCACTTTCAAATTTATGATGTTTTATAATATAGGATAGGACAGGAAGAATAGGAAATTGACTATTTCTTCGCTTACATCGGCCTAAATGCCTATTGTGCTGTTAAAGAGTATTCTTTAGTATAATAGGCAATTTGAAAGTATGATCGATGGTTTGTTCTGATGTCACGCAGGAATATAGACTCTTTAAGAGTTCGCTTGGCGTAGTACCACACCATTGTAAATTATTCTATCGCCATGCAGCGTGTATCACTAGGAGCGCTACTGAGTTCGGGTTTGAAGGGCATGGACAATGGGACTTAAGCGTAATTATTAAGCTAAGTTACATACTGCCTTTCGTACGACAAGCGCAGTGCAGAGACGAGCAGCTTTAAATTTGGATAATTAATAATACTGTGTGTGTACCATTAAGTGTTAGTACGTCGCTTATTCGTACCATGATCTGAGCGACTCTCGTGGTAATTTTTTCTAAAAAGAAAAGAAATATATAAATGGAGTTTGGGACGAAAGGTGTTTGGCTGCGCTTCATCTGGTATTAATGTCACATACGGTACACAAAAATCCGAGTTTAAATCCCGTGCGAGAAAATTGCGGATAAAATTTTTGCAACCAGGGCTGTAGTCTGTTCGTTTGCTATCCTCTGCATTGAGTGATTTTTTCGTAATTCCTAATAAAACAAAACGTCTGAATAACAGATTGCGTGCGTAGACATATCGAATATTGTTCCTGTCGCTTGCCAGATTAGATAGCGCCGACATCGCTTTGTTTGCACATGGTGGCCATGTTAGCTTAAGCTCCACTGTTGACTGACGCACTAAAATGACGCCAAATTTAGATCGAAGCAATACTGATCGTCCTTATTCGATAGCATTATGAAGAGTTATTGTTTGCGCCCAGTTAATTAGCATTAGCCGCCCTTTCGGGACGGGACAATGTAGAGTATGACGCTCAAACGCTCCGATAGTCAATCACCACTTATTCGATTACAACTTACAAAGGCTTATGTATGAAACCTTATCTAAAATTGCCTACCGTGCACTAAATTAGGATTTATGGCGGTTTACTTGCATGAGGAATTACTTTATTACGGTACATGAACGATAAATGCTATTTTCTATTCATTTAGTTGATAGAATTTTGGCGGTTGGTTTACATTGTTTTCTACGAAGCTGCTTTCGTTGACGTTTTCTTGGCAAGTCTTACAAATTTCCTATTAATGTTCGGTATCGGAGAACTATTGCGATTTAGTTTTGAAATTGCTTTATTATGCTTTGAATTGCTTCTCGTCGTTTCGAATACTGGCAGTATTCGAAGCGATGGGAAGCAATTCCCCTTTTCATTTCAGTATTAAATACTGCAAGCAAATTGAATCAGTAGTTTAGATAAACAACTTGAATTTATTTGCCTGAAGCAATTGTATTTCAGACCAGGACAAAAGCCGCCTGATCCTATCGTGCCGGCTTACGCTGGCTTAATAGAATTTGTCGTTCTCAATTAAACGCGACGTGAGAGTAATTTAACCAACGCTATCCACTTTCTAGGCCAGTGCAGTCGTATCCAATGCAGTTTGGCTGAGATAAACTGGCCGAATTGCTGAGGATTGCGGTTTCACGTAGTCCCGGGCCTGTAGCCAAGAGAATGCAAAACCAAAACTACCTGCTACGGGTACGGTACCCATTTTTTTGCGTATATCATGTCTCTAAAGTCGATTAGAGTTTTTATGGTTTTAGTTTTGTCTTATTAATTAGGATTATTACAAGACTGTGTATGATTTTAACCTATATTTGTGTATTTTTCTATGTTTTCTCGTAGCTTTTAGACTTTTCGTAACTGAGAGACTACTTGTTACTGAAATTTGATAAATTATACATCGCTTGATTCGTTTTACTAACCTTTAAAATCAAAATGGTGTTTTGGCGTAGACGCCTCGTTCCGGTCAAGTTTTTTTGATTTTTTGATGAAACTAGTTTTCCTATAATAGGACATTGCTTCAACATGCTTCTGTTTGTTGTACGAACGTGTCGTTAGAAAAAGTACTACTTGGTCTTATGTCAATTGAAATAATATAGTGTATTGCTATAAGATAGGTAGGATGAGTTTTCCACAATTTTGTGATATTCAGCCAGGATCATTTTTTCCTTGGGAAAGTGCTTACACATACCTGGTTGTTTGCGGGAACTGAAAGCTGACCTCCTGTTCTTGATCCCCGCCGCTAACTTTGATTCAGTCGCGAGGTTTCTTACTTATAAAGGTTTACTTTTGAAGTTTTCCTAGATCCATGCACACGTGGATTGCTCGAGTATGTTAAATTGAAAACGAGCACCCGTACATTGATCTAAGGGCTACGCCTGTGTTCATGGGCATCTATATAAAACTTATAATAATTTTCTTTTGTATATTGTGCAAAACGCCCTCCCCTTTGGCAGTTTTTTACAAAAAATATATTCGAAAACATGTGTGACGATTAAACGCTCTTACGTTTTACGATGCACGTCCGGAAATAACCAATCTTGATTCGTCCAAGCATAAAAATAAAAACGCGAAATAGCCGTAAGCGTCGGAGAAAGTCGATGAACTTTGGCCATAACGTCTGAGGAGATAAGAATATATAGAATTAAATACCATCGGTCAAGACACGGGGGGCGTCGTGGCGGCGCCTCTGACGTTTTTGGCAACGCGCGGCTGGCAAGTTATTATCGGGGAATGGAGCAGTTTGATATCTTCGCTCCGGTATACTCCGGGAACTTTGCTCCTCTAATAAAGATATATTCGAAAGTTATGCAAAAGTTGGGAAGTTTCTGTACGGTCGGAGGGGAAACGTTACATAAGTGTTCGCTTCGATACTTTTGTGTGGATCAGGCTGACATTATCAGGTGCTCGTTTGAATAACGTTTATTTCGATTTGTGGATTGAAATAAAGTTACTATGTAGTCTTCAAATTATTGCTTCGTCTTGTTTTGATAATTTATCAATTAATTTAAACAGTAATTTAATCAAAGTGTGAAAGTCATACTGTCTGTTTTCAGTTGGTTTTAGTTTTCTTGAAGGCATCGCAGTGTTGCTTTTGTTTGTGACGCCACACAGGGCTTTGAAATAAAATTAGAAACTGTCTGAAAAAAATACTTCGATTGATTTGAGGCAAGCTGACGTGTAAAATTCGTAATTTACCCAATGCTTCAACAAGGAACATCGTGTATTGAAATTTTATATCGGTGTTCTCAATCAGTCTGATTCGAAACATTAATAAACATCATTAGCGTTTGGCATGAGGCGTACACAACGGCCAACTACATTCCTTACGTGTTAAATGCCAACATTGAAGTGGACGCGCAATGTGATTCAGCCTTCATTTCCAGCGTGTACACAGATATATGTTTGCCACGTCGTGATCCTGTTAATGTTATTTGTGTGCCCTTTGATTGTTTTTAGTTTTCGTTTTGTACAGATACAAAATTCAAATGGAAGGCAGTGAAAACAGCATTCACGTTATTTTATGTTAAATTAATAATTTTTTATTTTTATTTCAATTTTAAAAATGTAGTGTATGAATTAATAGGGAAGCAAACTCAGCAATGTAAATGTGGGAAAGTGAAACCGCCAGGGTTTTTCTAACGTCTTTTTTGTAATATTGGGTGAATCACCGTTTCGCGTGCCGTATTTTAACATTTCTTATAACCTTATATAAAAATGATATTATAGTTTTGCTCCAATGTTTGTTGTATTTGACCTACTTCGTCACTTAAGATGTAGTATTTTAATCTTCGCAAACAAATTATGGATGCTATAAATATACCACGTATACGAATTTGTCGCTGCATTATATCGGTATAGACAGTCATGAGTAAACAAATTAGTTACTAACCAACTATAGAAATGGTTGCTACAGTACATTCGAAAACAACTGTATGAGGGAAGTTGAAAATGAATCATTTAAGATTATTATTTCAACACACCACACCGTATTTATTACGGAAATTAAATTTAATTACGCTCTCATAAAATATGTTGCAGAATATATATGACCTATTATTAAATTTTTGAAATGATATGCGAATTATGAACTCTGCATCTTATACCATATGTTATATGTTAGTATTCAGTTCCTCATTCAATTATGCACTAAATTGTTAGTTTTTTTTAAGTTAATTTATTTAAGGCAATTGTGAAGTTGTACCATTTAACTTTACCACTGCTCATAATCTAATGGCATGGTAGCCAAGCAGTAACAACAATATTTTCTTTTTTAATATTTTTGTTACAAATATAATTCTTTATGCTGAATAGAATCTTTCATAAATTATCGTAAAGGTTTTAATCTCTAATTCCATAGATTTAGTAATATCACATCGGCGATAAGATTACTACATTCCTTTGTCTCGTTCTTGTTTTTTGCACATTTAATCACTACAATTATTTAATATATGGTTCGTCGTTGAATTGATAATTTTTGGTAGAAGAAGTTATAAGACTATTTAATTTAAGGTAGACAGAAGTTTTTCAACTAAATCCAATTTCGTCCCAATATGTTACATCCGAAAATAAATAACTTTATAAAAGGTTCTTTAGTAAACCATAAGGTTACGAACCAACTTTAGCTTTTTTTATTTATTGATAAAAAAATGCTACTCACAACGTTCGTGTGTTGTTGTTTTCTTCAACTTTTCTTAGTTATTTTTAATAACGTGCGGGATAAACATAAATCATAATTTTCACAGTGTGAAACACAAGAAAAAATGTTGTCGGGTGAATCGTGAATAACACTTAAACGCGAGCGTCCGTTAACAGGAGTTATTGTCTATTAGGGTATTTAAGGGGAGTGTTAGCATGTCTAGCGGTTGTAAATCGAGTTATTAATCGGGGATTATGTGATCCGTACTAATAGATCGTTTCCTGGCCTTTGTGTGTGCGTGCAACGAGTGTGTTTATATCGGCTATTATGATTGTCTGTATGAGGATATTCGCAAGGTTAATGGAAACCTGATTAACGTCGGCACGTAATCTCGCCTATGAACCGATTATGCACAGTCGAGGGCGAAGATATGAAATTTGATTAAATGACTGCATAAGTACAGTCCGTCATCGTCTTCGTGTCTGGTCTGGTGTGTGCTCTGGCCTACTAATAGTGTTGTACTGTTGTTGAATTTTCCGTTTTCTTTTGTTCGCAGGCGTGACAATGAGAGAAAAGAGGGGCGGTGCTATGAGCAAAATGCAAAAGCTTAGGAAGCGCCTTTCCCTCAGCTTCGGTAGATTATGTGAGTATCAAACAAATTGGCTTTATAACATTTACATTTGTGCAAAATATTTCGTAACAATTGTTTGTCGGTATCCAACATATGTCTACAAAATCATTACAAACTAGCGATCGCCTAGTCATGAAAATTCGAGTTAAGGAGGTACAAATAGTTAAGGAGATATAAATAATCTCATTTATTCCATAATATAGTTTTTTTAATCTCACATTCATGTTTTGACAAACAAGTTTTTTCTTCATGTATTAATATCTAGATGTATTATATGTTAAGTTTCGGCTGTATTGATAACTTTCATAAAATACTGCACATATCGTAATGTCGGTATTAATTTGTTTATAAAAAATTTGCGCGATTTGCAATCATGTGAATTATGCATACATTGATATTTATAAACATTTCCATAACGTTGCGTATAATTTTCAATGGAGAAAAAAAAACTGTTCTTATTCAGGTCATTGTCCGTACAATCAGCGTTATGTGTAATAAACGCGTTTGTTAGCCCGTTATTACGGTGTACTTACGGAAATAGCATTATAAACGATATTTACGTAGCATAAATAAACGCGATATTTTCGTTTCGCGCCCGAAATAGCGCGCATTGTAGCGGGAGTCGTTATTAAATGTTACATGTTGTATACAAGCGCTCCTTAGCTCGAACCCATCACGTGCTTTATACAACGCGTAATGTTCATTTATAGTTGATTAATAAACACTCATCCCGTGACGGTGTCTTACGAAAAATTTGGAACTCTTATGAATTTTTAGGCATCTTTAACCTGTTGTGCATTAATCACGAGTC
>DWHQ01001238.1:0-11232 GCA_018247955.1 Eurytides marcellus marcellus | reverse complement strand
AAAATAAGGTGTGTGTAAATACTGTAATCCTTCAGACTTTGCCTCTTTAGCTAACCCGTCTGCTGCTTCATCCTCCCTCAAACCAATATGAGACGGAATCCACTGAAGCACAATATTTCTTTTTGAAACTCGCCGGCTCTTCTCAACAGAACTGCATTCCGAGCCGGTAGTAGTTAGAAATGACGATTCAAAAGTGCTTGTAAAGGCCTATTTGAATAAATATATTTTGATTTGATTTGGTTGGATTTGATTTGTCTTATTCAAAACGCTACTACTAACGAAATGATCTTTCCGATGTCGCGTCTACCATTTTGCCGCAATGCGCGTGAATAAACAACTCACCGGATCCCCTATGTAGAGTTCGCCTATGAGTTACGTGATAATGGGCAATAGAAATGCGTTAAGGTTCAGATCACGCACGCTATCGCGGGGTCGAAGATAACGCGCCCGCGATTGAGCAATCCGAATCGAAATACGTGGTGTGGCACGCGATACGCCCGCTTACGAATTGAATTATGTCACATTCTATGGGTGAATACCCCGATAATCTATAATGTAATGTCCTCCCGAACGATTCCGGCCACGGCGGCCGATCTACTAGAGATCAGCCAAGTGCGCAGGATATATTATAGTGCACAAGCGTTTGCACAGACGCAGGTGCACTCACTCTTCGTTTACTCTCATAGCTCGATGGGACGGATGTCCGACACGACCGGAGAGGAGATATCACGGCGGAGAAATTAGGCGCAGAGGCGGTGACATTAAGCCGATCTCTTAATAACGACTCCGCTAAGGAGCGACTTTATATGTCCATCTGACGCATGAATCTTCTTACTTTTCAGGCAATCGGGTGATCAGCCCGTAATGCCCTAACCCAACTATGAAACAGTTGTTGCACTCCGCGGGATTCGAACCCACGACCTCCGTTTCGTAGAGCGCGGGCCTATACCACTAGGCTACGGTGGCAGTTGACAGTTGTTGTAGATGTGTAAAGAAGTACTGAAATGATGGAGATAAAGCGTACTTTTTTTTATACGGGTTGCATTAACATTTGCTCAGTTGTTCCCAAGTTTCAAACAGATTGAAATGGGGGACAGAAATTCAATTATGTCGTTATGGATAAGTAGGTCTTTTACCATCAGTCGTATGCCTTGCTCATCTCATCACATTATTTTCAAAAATCGAAACCTAGTGCAAAAAATATTTTTCATGAGAGCGTTGCACTTGGTGGTCGATAATGTCCGTCCATTAAAATTTGCACATTAGAGGTTTAAAATCAACCAATTTCCAACCAAATAAATCATTTTTATACGGTTTTTAAGTCGTCAGGGCTGAACTATTCGCGCGAGCTTTAAGAAAACTGTTGTTTCTTTAATTTTCTAATAAATACCATTCAAACTAAAAATTTCCATTCATTTGTTACAGGCTTGACCCTCCGATAACCCAGACGCAGTTCCCGATGGAGAATAAAAAGGCGGCGCCGGCTACGCAACAGCCTCTTACTCAGCAGCATTTAATGGCTCACCATGTCCATCCAGATCACATATACCCTACGCAGCAGACGCAATTACCCACCCATATAACGAGTCAGTCTAGCCAAATCCAACCAAACGGCGTAATGCATCAACTGCTGCAAAGCCAGTACCAATTAAATATGAACGCGCGGTCACCACTTTTAGAAAACAGACACGATTTGTACGGCACCGGCCATAACCATGAGTACGCTAGACACTATGGGGCGAACGATAATTATAACTACCCACAGTCCCCTCCTAGAGTAGAACGGACAGAAGTTCACACCGACCAAAACGTCAATCACGATTTACTTCACAACATCCCCAAGGGGTACAACGCGGAGGTCTATCAGGATTATTTGAAACGTAACCCACCGAAAGATACCAATCAAATATACCAAAATCACCAACCAATGTACCGGTCTAACGCGAACCAGTACGGCTCCAAACCGTATCTGCCGTACTCGAATAGAATAGGACCGCAGAGCAACACCGAGCTCTTGCGGAGGCAGTACAACGAAATCCAGCAAATGAAGATGCAGCAACAGTTGCATTATCAGAACCAAGCACAGATGCACCAGCAACAGAAGTTCGCTGAGCGCCAACTTCTCCTTCAACAGATTCACGGGATTCAACCGCCGCCGAATTTACAAAACAGCTTATACTCCGACGGCTCTTACAGAGATTTGGATCGATATAGCAGTAAAAACGACTTCAAAGAGTATGAATTGCAAAGAGATGTTGAAGAGTACGCTAAGAATGAATTCCACGAATCCGATAAGCAGGTAAGGCAGTATCAGGATGCACAGTGGCAGTCGAATCAGCTGTCTGATTTCAGAGAGACGGAGCGCTATAGAAAACAGGATGACGATAAAGCGAAGAGTCAATCACCACCTTCGGATTTCCACATTCAATCGCAAAAGAACAATGTTGGCGTAGTATCGCCTATGAAGTCGAGTGAATCCAGCAGCCCGAGTGTGAAATCTCCTTCCTCTGAGAGTCGTAGAAGCAGCAGTGGAACTCGAGCATTGCGCTCCCCAATCGCTCAGAGGGTACCGTCCGCTCCTGTCGCGATGTCTGGTATTTTATATAAGCAAGGTTCGGATGGCCTTAAGGTTTGGAGGAAGAGATGGTTCGTCTTGTCGGAGTACTGTTTGTTTTACTATAAAAGTAAGTAATAAAATTCAACATTGTGTGCATCCAGTAAGTAAATGATGAAAGAAAGAACAGAATTATATGAAAACGTTTCTCGTTTTTAGGTCAAGATGAAGAAAAGTTATTAGGATCGGTATTGCTTCCGTCTTATAAAGTGTCTGCGTGCACAGCGGAAGACAAGGTGCTGCGGAAATTTGCTTTTAAACTGGAACACGCTAATATGCGTACATACATTTTAGCAGCTCTGGATCAGGAAGCCATGTTGAAATGGGTTAAGGCATTGACAATGGCCGCTTTAATGCAAAATCCAATGTAAGAATAAACGATTTTACAGATCTTTATCCACATGTAATTCAAGCCAAAAGTTGCCTTTTTAAATGCTGTTACAGTTTCTTATAGTGTTTTTATCATTTACAGTGATCATTCGCAGAGGCAAAATGATCGGACGGCTGCGAAAAATGAGGTAGGTACTATTGAGCGCAAAATGCGAACTTGTAACGGTGCGGGTGATCGACAATTAGTTCGACGACGCGTGACCAAGGACAATGATCGGTCTGTTTGTAACTGGACGTAATGACCGCATAGGAGTACACAGTAATAACTGGATCTAAGTTCACTCAGCTGAATATTGTAGAGACATAGCATAGTAGTTCATAAAATATTTTAGTACCTTTTGAAAAAAAAAATGTCTATGCTTATTTGTAGGACGGCGAAGAAGCAGGACCGACCTATGCAAACGCACCGCCGAAACCAAGGAGGTCAAACGATGGATATAATTCACCCAGTCCTGATATGTAAGAAAAAACTTTCATTGGCATAAGTATTTGACGTAGCCAACTGATTTGTTTCTGTATTTTTAAATCATTGAAACATTACAGGTACGATCCCAACTACGATTTACTCAAAAAACCCGCATCACACTATAGCCAAGGCACTAATAATACGCGCTATCAGGATCATAACAGTTATCCAAGCAGTCCCAATCAGGAAGCGACATACACACGCTCCCCACAATCACCACCAGTGCAGCAGCAACCTCAGTATCAGACGAAACGACCATACGACACCCATAATCTCTCCTTACCATTGACAAACACCATAACGGAAAGACTCGAGAACAACCAATACAGCTCTTCCATGTATAGATCTAATCCTCAATCTCCTTACTTTGAAAATAGGAATAGAATCCAACAACAACAACAACAGCAAACACCTCAAGAGCTGAAGACGAATAAAGATCAGTCGTATGACCATAGAACGCAGCGCAATCCGTTCTTGCAAGATATCCAGCAAAACGATAGCCCCGCGAATGATGGCGAACTACAAAACAAGACTCCAGTTCCGGAACAGAGTCGGCAAAATTTAAGTTACAGTGAGACTTACACTGAGACGCGTGGTGAATCCACTCCGAATGCCAGCTCAAGCGCTTACAACAAAGACGTGTACGGGGAGTTAAACAGACCCAGCAGATCTGGGAGCACTGTTAACGAGCGACTAATAGAAAGGCGGACGCCAGACGCGTACGGCAGGGCGTCAGTTGCAACGTACAATAAAGAGAAAATCGAGGACTACGAAGACGTGTATGCGAACGAAAATGAATATGGTAAAACCTATGCCAAGTCGCCAAAGCAGCTTCAAGCTAGGGATAATGTTAGTATATCTAGTCACAAACAGGCTCAGGACCAGACTTCCAATCACGTAAGTTGTTTTTTTGTTAATTCAATTACTTTCTGTGTACGGGCTTATTTTGTTAAATGTGTATCTATTTTAGACGCAAGAAAAGACGTTTAGTGGACCGGCTGTATTAAGGCGGAAGAAGATGCAATCTAGTGGTATCCAACCGCCAATGCCACGGCCTCATAGCGCCGATTTTCTAGAGTACGAGTCTAAAACAGAAGTACAGAATAAACCAGCCCCCACTCGAACTTTAGGCGACCCCAACCGTCAACCGCAGCGGCCGAAGTCCAGCCTCGACATTAATTCGTATTACGATCCCAGTTCAGACAGGTATTACTCGGAAGAGAGTTATGCCGAGAAAATGCGCCAGTCCGCCCAGTATTTGCAACAACAGGCTATGGGATCTCGTAACATTCAAATACCGTTAGCCAAATACGCCAGTGGTCTGGCCGAGAAACAGCTGAGTTCGGCCTATTCGCAAATAACTAATAACAATTACGAAAGCGAACTCGGGATGAACAGAAGCAGCCGGGACAACGTAAGTTATAATTCTAAATATAGCGACGTTGAAGGTTTGAATTCTAATTGGACGCTGAAAGAGAAAGAAAACCAGAAAGACTACTTGAACAGAAGTGGCAGCGTAATGAGCGACGGCTCAAACGTTAGCGGACATGTGAAGGACGTTAATAGGTACGATCCCAATGCCGACGGATTCATGAGATCTGCGAGCGCTCGTTTACCATCTACTTCAGAGAGGGAAGGCGAAAAGAAAATTCAACAGGTACTTGTGTACACATGTCATACACATGAAAATGAAAGAATACTGTGATAAATAGGTGTTTTTGAGAGTTAGCGACCGCGGTTTATTGAGGACCGTTTAGATTGTAGGCCTACCACTTCCCTTGTAAATGCAAAGAAATAAACATTTTTACTATACGCTTATCCCCTGTTAGGCCGTGGTATTCACCTTACACGTTACTAGTACTACCCTCTGTCAAGAATTTTTGTTACTACGCCATTCTCGGTTTATCAATAATACGTATTATAAATATCGAAGATTGAATTATATTTTTGTATTTCAGCGCGAGGAGTCCATGAAACGGCTCCTGGAATGGAAACAACGGATGCTGCAAAGCCCTTTGACACGAAAAAGCACCCCGGCTACAATTTCTTTAGCGCGTTCGCTAAATCACAGCCGACAGTCGCTAAGGTCGGACCAATACAAGCCTAAGACGTATACTAACGCCTCGTACAACAGCTATTCCTCTGATGATGAAGGTATGTGTCACATACAAGATAACAGTAGATTTTTAGCATGACTCATAGTGAATTCGATATAGTTTTGTCGCTAGAAATTGCGTTGTTTAAAAGTTTTCTTTTTAAATAATGCGATTGAAGCATGGTTCATAGTGTTTTATTGAAGGTAATTTTTGCATGAACAAAGGTAACTCCCTCCGGGTTATCTTTGATCTTATATTTAAAATTTAATTCTTAGTATGATCACTTTTATTTTTAGTGCTATTTTAAATATATAGATTTGTAACAGATTTCATATTGATTATTATTATAATATCATTGTTGTTAAAATCTAAGAGACTTTACCCACATACTTATTATTTATTAAGCTGTTTTCTTATCCTATAAAATATAAAAATGCCATTAAAATAACACCAATTTATTTTAATCATTATTGTATAGTTTTATAAATTAGAAGTAGTTTAAAATGACTTTGCTTTGCGGAAAGGTACCTTCCTGCCTGCTGGGACTATGTCACTAACAAGATTATTAATTGGTATTATGCGGTGGTGGGTTACAAGTATTATGTTACTGGTGGATTATGCAAAGGGTAGTTACCTATTTCTAACATCAAGCCTTAAGGATTCTACTAACATTAAAATTTGATTCAAAGACTAAGTTAGGTATTAGTTTGAAAAGGTTGAGTAAAATAAAAATTTTGTACCTCAGAGGAAACATCGGGCACTGATCTGCAAATACCGAGAGATACGCAGGCAGGAAGGTCCCTTAAAGTGAACAAAAGCCCTATTATTTTGCAACCAACAATCACTCATGCGCCCTCCGCCTCTTTGTCTAGTGAAATTGTTATTCCCGTAGTCGAAAAAGATTCGCAAAATTCTGACCAAAACACATACGAAAATATTCTTTGTCCACCATCCAAGCAGAAATTTGATGGAGACATTATTGAAAGTCAAGATTATGAGCAAAATGAACATTCTGGATGCGAGGAAAATGCAAACGAAATTATTAATAACAGCGGTTATGAGACGAATGACAGTGAAGCGGAATCTGAAACGTATATTGAGTATACGGACAATGATTTAGATGAAGTGTTGCTTGCATCTGATACGGAAATAAAAAATTCTGAAGATTGTGTTTTTGAAAAATCAGATGTAACAGAAACTGAGGAAGATGTAACCGGAGAACAACTTAAAGAAAAATCTTTAACACCACCAATATCGTCACGATCATTAGGTGAAGAGCATTACCTGCCAATGAGCCCTCGTAAAACTTCAACATTAGAGCCACCTCATAAAACAATCCTTCAAAATTTGAGCGTTTTTGATCAAACAATGCCCCAAACGTACGAAGACAACCCTTATGTTGAAATGAACTTAGGTAACGACGAAGAAGACATGCAAACTTACGAAATAGTATGTGTTAACAATGGTAGAGTAGAACCGGTTTACATGGAAGTAAAGAATGGAGTAATCGAAGAAAACGATTCTGAAAATGTGGTGTTGAGAGATAAATCTATCTCTGATACCGCATCCCATTTCGCTGATACTAAGCAACATACGTTAAAAAGAGTTTCTAAAGGCGAAAAAACCAAAGAAAAATCCGACTGTTCGGACGCCGATGATGAGGCATCGAGGGATATATCACTTGATACACCCTTCAGTAGATTGAGTATATCTGATACATTTCGACCAGCTTCTTATTATCTCAGTGGAAGTAGAACTGCATTATGCAGAGAAAGTAGCTCTGACAATGAAATTTATCCTCCACCTCCTATACCTAGTTCATCACCACCTTGCGAAGACCTGTCTGACGAAGCATTGTCCAAATATATTTTGGAAAAATTAGATAAGTCGGACATACCGCAAGATAGTTCCATATTAAAAATGTTAACAAGTGAGAATCAAAAAAAGATGAATGCGAAAAGAAATTCAACTTCTTTAATGATTTATGGTAGTCGAACCTCTATTCATGATACTCTTACGAGGGGTGAGAAAATTCGAAACAGTAGAGCAAGTTTGACAAACGACAAGCAAAGTTTAAAAAACACATCGCCTAATTTGTACGGCAATTTAATTTCTGATCAAAATAATATTCGCGGTGTCGACACTGATTCTATTCAAAGTTTTAATGCTGATAGAGGGTCATCGAGGTTGTCTTTAGAATCTGATATTAGTAGCAAGTTTGATATGGCACCTTCGAATTTATCTTCCGAAGTAACCAGCCTTGAAAGCGACTCTTTAATGGATTTAAGCAATTTCAGTGCATTCAGAGATATTAGCATGATCAAAAGAAGACCTCTTTCCGACGATTCATTATTTGAGTTAGCTTCATCTGAACTTCCTCATCATAGCGATTTGATTTCAAATGTAGATCTCGATAGATATTTGGAAAATTTACAACCTATACCGAATTCAAATGTTTCCGATCATAATTATGAGAATTCACCTATTGGAGATATAACACATGAGAATCGTATAGTAAGTAAGAATGAGGGTGCCCAGGCGCAAATAAATACAATAGCCCATCAACGTTCCTCCAGTACACCAGTAAGTAACCGTTTGAGCTCTCAAGACAAAGCGAACATCGGTGCTCAGTACAGAAATCTGGAGGAACATATTTCGGGTTATATAGGATCCCAAAGCTCTTGCAGTTCTGTAGGCGTCGCTAAATCTCCAATATCATTCTATAGTAAAAACAACGACGAGGGTACGCTGCTAAGGAAAAACTTAAATAACGATTCTTTGGCGAATAAGATAAAAGAGTTCGAAAGCGAAAAATTGGCACTCAAAAGCGGAAATGGTACTAATGCTTCTGCAACAACCACTGGCTTTCACAGTAGAGAAAGTTCTACGGAACACAGTGCACCTTATTACTATTCTGATCTTTCGTCGCAGGAGCATATTAATGTACTGCCTACTTCTCATTTCTTGAAAAATACTAACCTTCACCGAAAATTAAACAATCAAAGGCGCAGGGGTCCTCTGCATAAGAAAAATGAAATATCGCACATTCATAATCCGATACGTCGTAATCAAGTATTGATGTCTGATCGTTCTTTTGAATTAGCTTCAACGGCACGGAGTGTCTCGGTTGAATTTTTGAGTGCGGCTGATAAAGACTCCGACATCGACATGAAGAACATTTACGAGTCTTCCGGTGGAAAGAGTTCAAAGATACCCGAATCAATGAATTTAATATCAAGCCTCGGCTGTAAAAGGAGTCCCAATCAGAACAGTAACGACGAAAATCACACTCAGGAAATAATTTTAAATCAAGCTTCGTTAAATGCAAGCTCAATGCAATTATCGTCAGCAAGTATGTCTTCACACTGTAGCGGAAATTCTTCAAATACGGTATATTACGACGCGGAAGCGGAAGCGGAAGCTAGTGCCTATGAAAACGTTTTGTGTCAGGGCGAGACGCATTGGGACGAGGATTCCGTATGGAGAGACAATTTGAGACGTGTATCTCACAGGCACGCTCGGTCTATGGACGACTTGGACACAGTCCCGGCGTCTCTTACTGATCGCGTTGCAACTGACGCGTGCGGCTTGAATAGTATAAAGCGCTTAAAGAAAATCTCGCCGAGCAAAATTAATCGGAACGCTACGTACGTAAACTGTGACATTCAGGGACAGATTCAAAGGCGTAAAGATCAATACCCCGCTTTGCAAGCTGGGTGTTCAGAAGAGAAAGTAGATGATGACGATGTCTATGTGAGTTTAGCTGAGGAGGCCGAGCAATGTAACGAGCAATTAGACGACGGAGTGTATGAACAGCTGGCTGTGGGCTCATTAGAAAACTCCGGTTCTTTTTCGAGCGCCGTAGACGTGAAGTGCACGATCAAAGATCGCATACGAAAGCAGTTCGAGATCGATAGGGAAAAGCTGAGACAATGGGATCTAATGTCCAGCGGTTTGATGAAAGGGAGGGCAGGAGGGGCGCAAAGTGTGGGTGCTGGTATGCTTGTGGGCGGAATTATCACCGACACTGGGCCCGACGATTCAAGCAATGAAGGTATCCTATAACATTTAAGGTCCCGTAAGGTGTACTATGTAAGTTACATTCCTATTACAATTATTAGCAAAGCAAGTCATTTAAACGAAATGTAAATAATTATCTGGCATTTTTATGTAACCAACGCGTTCGTTAAAGCGTACAATTTGTTCGGTTCCAATGAAGGGTTTAAACAAGATAAGGTGTACAGAGAGCGTGACGCATGCCAGATTTAACACGGGTTGCAAATTGTACATAGTGATGAAATGGAAATAATATACTAATATGCAACCGTTGCACACTTTATCATGTTTGTACCATGCTGCCAAAATGAATTTTTAATATAAAACAAATATATTCATAAGCTTAATCGATTCTTAATACTCTTAACTGGTTTTAGCTTCGACGACTATGCCCGGCACGAATTTAGAATCAGCTACTAATAATAATTCAACTCAACAAACATTGTCAAAGAAAGCTTTCCTAGGAAGCAATACATCGATTGGTCGAAGCAATAGAGATGCTAATATACCAGTTCGCGCAGTCAGCCCAAGGGTTAGATGGGTGGAAGATAAGCAATCAAATGATCATTACAGCTCTCAACAGTTATCGACATCTCAGCAAAACGTAAGTAAATTACTATATTATTATACCTGTATATATATTATTCATTTTTGAAAAAGACTCCGATATCGATTGTTTTTACTCGTGAAAACTGGATATCATCAGGTGATCATACGCCTTTGACGAAAATCTTTGTATTGAATACTAAACAAGAAGTTAAAGTTAAGATATTAGCGTAGTACAACATAGTGATCTAAGCTGACTAAATAGTCAAAATTTCTGCTTTATAGTCTATAATCATATTATCGTATCTTTTATTTTTAAATGTTGAAAATTATACTCTGTAGACATAATACGTTTCTGGGTAAAGATCACGCAGATCAAAGCAGTTTAAATCCTAAATGTCCTGTGCCGATTAAAAGGAGTTGGTAGTGATGTTTTAGCTTGTGAAAATCAATACTCAAATTGCAACTTATTTTCAACAGCGTATTTTAATCACGGGTTACGTGAGTGTAATGATAGGGATGTTAAAAGTGACATTGGATATACATGATATGCCAATCTTGTTAAGAAATCTGAGAAATCTGACATGAGATATAGCTTTATCTTCTATAAATATTTTAAAACGCAGCCCCTATCGTAATACAGAACTTTGTGTTGGAAGCGTGATTCAGATACATTAATTGGTATGATTATTGTAGTCCATAAAACATATGTCCCGGGTGGGAATCGAACAGTCATAGTCATAGAAATATAAAAGTCGCAAAAAATTGTAAAAGGACGATTGTGTGCTAAAGGTCATTATGTTACTGTAAATAAATAACATATACAGTAAATGATTTCATTGAAGATTGCACACCTTGGGAATGATGTGATTGCCTCCAGGCTATTACAAGATAAAAATTGTAAATGTATGTAAAAAAATAGACTTAAAATCCTGCCGAGTTCCTTTCGCCTGTTCTTCTCAGGACTGAGGCATTATTTTACTGGACAGGTAGTAGAATCATTAGACGTCAAAAAGTGATTGTAAACCAATCCAATTTCGAATAAGGAATTTTGACTTTGACTT
>DWHQ01001237.1:0-11233 GCA_018247955.1 Eurytides marcellus marcellus | reverse complement strand
GACGGTAGGAGAGCCACGCAGCATCTCTCGCTTCTGCTGAATGGGCCAGCTCCAACCGGATAAGTACCACGACCCCACAGAAAATCGAAGCGAAGTGGAAGTGTTTTTGCTTCTGCGTTTCGTGAGTGAGGTGGCCGGTGATCTATCCTCCTTCCTCTCCCTCCCATTCCCATTCCCTAGCCCTCCCTCCCCCTCCCAACAATTCCCACTTTAAAGGCTAGCAACGCATTTTCAATTTCTTTGATGTTGCGAATGTCCACGGTCAGCGGTGATCGCTTACCAGTTTACCATCAGGTGAGGCGCTTACTCGTTTGCTCCCTACTCCGTAAAAAATTATAAAATATAAAAAAGATCTAGCCAAAGCCCAGATGGATAATATCGTCAGAAGATGTAACATATAATTTTGTCTGGGCTTTGCAAGTTATGAAGTATTTATAGCGTCAAAAGTTAAAACAAAACTCATAATAAAATCCTTCATTCACATCAAGAATTAAAGCTACATGTCCACTGAACTACTTTCCTCGATCACGAGACCGGTATTACAAATAAAACTAAACCGGTTACGTATACGCACGTAATAGTGACTTCCTGCACCAACGACAAATAGGGTTTAGTAATTGAATATTCGCAAAGGCGCCAAGCCTAGATTACCGAATAATTGGCGGACAATGTCACGCGCCTACGTGTTTCAGTATGCCGTGTGAGTACACACATAACCATTTTAAAAAAACACATACAAGTCGTCTACATTCTATGTAGTACTTATGTAAAGGTTATATAACCTTCTTCGCAAGTTTCGATAATCACTTTTTTATTTCTTCAATCTTCATTAATTTTTTTTTTACATTATATTAAACGCTTATATTGGGGAGCGTTTTAACATTTCCAATAATGTCGATAAAACATCATGCTAATGATATTTTTAAATCTTCATATTGTTTTAAGTTTTATAATTGCATTACAATCTTATTTTCCAAGTTTTTATGGTGGAGTACACTGCCAGTTAAAATTCGAAAATTGCATTTTCTTTATTTCTAAATGAAAACCTTTAATGTATGAATATCATTATCCTGTGTTAGGTAAGAAACTAACAAACACTTAACAACTTAATATTTGCAAATGAAGATAGGGAAATACCACGATGCAAAACAATGGCTACGGATGGGAATAGAACCCGCAACCCGTTGCACGGAACGAAAAAAGGAACAGATAAGCACTGCACAAATTGTGCCATCAATTCTTCTATCAAAACATTGCATACCATTTTCTTTAAAAGTTGCCTTAATACATACAGCACGCTTGTAAACATTATTTAAATTATATTAACGTATTCAAGGAATCGAACAAAGGTTTCTAATGTAAAATGCTCCATAGTCGTGGCCTTCGATCACCTAGATACTATACTAGTTCAATTTTTAAACGTCGTACAAACGTTACAAAATCAAATGCATTATTCTCGCAAAACCCGAATAAATTATTCACAAGCTGGAATAAAAATCAACAGAATTCCCGCGGGAAAGCGTTACGTATCTGATGTAAATTTTAAATGTGTCTTTGAAAAATGTCCACAGTGAAATAATTTATAGCAGTGTGTTTCTGTGAGGAATTTTTTACCAACTGACGCAAAAAAGCGGTGTTATAAATTTGTGTACGAGTCGGTCGTTGGTAGTGCAGTTTCTAAATATATCAATCTCGAATTTTTGTTTTGTTTGAAATGTCACTTCATCTAGAATGTTCAGACTCGAGAAAATACGTTATGCATTTTGAAATTCATCAGCTCTTTTCTAGTCTATGAGCGTATGAGTGCACCTAATTAGGGCCCTATATAATTATACAATAACTAAATCATTCTTCAAAAACAACTAACACAAAGTGATAAGCGATTTGCCTCTTTCTCAACGAACATCCGCATATTTGTTCTATTTATACATAGATGAGATGTTCATTTCTTGATATTTCCTTTTTTCCAAATGGCATTAAAATAATATTCATATTTAATGTTAATCACATAAATATACATCAATAATGCATCTTGCATTAACGATCTACTAAATGAACAGAATGTTTTTGTCACGAATTCTATCTAGTTTTATTTAAATTTTTACTTCAGACGTTTCCTATATTTTTTCAGTCTTGATAACGGGGTTAACTTCACAGTACTTTCAGACGTGATCATTTCTGCAGTTACGAGCTACATTAGCTGTGCAAAATAGATTGCACTTGCAGTTTAGAATCTTTGCGGCCTTTAAGAACTTTCCTTAATATTCTGAGTAACAATATATCAGGATATAAAGAAATAAGTTCTGTTTAGTTAAAGTAGTGTTGTGCCTATTAATGGTGATAAATTTATGTAACAATAAGAACGTCACAATAACCTCCCTACCTTCGCACCGAATTGTACTTTTAATACAAAATATTTATCTAATATTAGATCTACAAGATGATAAGATTGTCCTTTGTCACTAAAACGATAATATACACCAAATATAGGTCAGGCAATACATTTTCGAAACGAACCAAATACCTAACAATCCAAGCATTCTTCTTCTTGCATACTAAACAGTGGTGTAATAACATAGTAGAGTAGCTTGCAGTATTCAATACTCTCTGTCAAGCAATCATAAAGTAGTTTCAACTCACGCTTTCATAACAGAGTTGCATTTTGAGTTCAACGTCCGTTATCACGGTTACAGCACAAAAATGATGTATATACTGGCAGTTTTACAGTTACAAGCATCACACATATGGCATGTGCTATTCAAACAACACCCGATCACTCGCTTCACAAAAGGAAGGTATGAACGAACAAATGTCTTAATGTATATTGAACTGGAAAACAACAAATATATAACACGATACTTGATGAAGAAACCAAATATGCTTTAAATGAAATGAGCAGGCGGTGTTAATTTTTTTCATGGTTTAGGACAAACGGGCAAGCGGCTCACGAAAGCGATGGCCGCCGCCCATGGACATTCGCAATAAACCTGAATGTTGTCAACTTTAATGTTATAACACTATAATCTTGGTTTCGTTTAGTGGTAAAAAAGTGTCCCTTTTGCAGACTCCGTCTGGGGTAGGCACGTGTAAGCACTACTGTGTTAAGGTTGGAAGAGCAATATTGTCAGTGTAATTACTGGACATAGAGACAATCATAAATCACAAGGTGTCGTGACAGCATAGGGCCGAGCAGGTTCTGTGTGGTACTGTGTTGATAGGGGCAGTCATCTCGCTTTTATGGGAGGGTGAACCGCTTCGTAACGTAACGCATAACTGCGCTAGTCTGTCTGGGTTCAGTTAACAGTTTGAAAGGTTGACAGTAAGCATATAACCTAAAACTATCGCCGCTTTTGAAAGTTATTGTAGAAAGTAAAATTATTAAACAATTTCGATATTAAATAGTTCAGCTTAGATTAGTTTAAGTTATCACGTCTGTCGGTCGTCGGGCCCGTACACGTTTTTTGTTCGTTTATTACAAATAGTCATGTATGTCTTCCATTCGAGTCTGATGCTGTGAATATAATCAAGAATTTAAACAAACATGTCCGTCCTTTCGGTCGAACGTTATCGACAAAGTTTATTGGCTTTTATTCATTGACCTGCAAGGATGTCATCTTGCTCCTGTCATTGTTATCGTAAAATAATATCTGCGTCATTACAAAACCACGGTAGGGATTCTACTAACTTGAATACTTTAGACTGAGTGAAGAATTAGTAGATATCTGAACACTACGGTCATCTCCTAGTAAAGTACGTATATGATAAATATATTTAGCGTATGGTAGATTTTATACAACTCAACTATTAAAAAACCTTCAGCCTCGAGCCTCGTGTCAGTTAGTATATACTACGAACACAAATTATTAATCAAAATTAATATTTGGTCATTAATTTCTTAGACTAATTATATTAACTTTCTTTTAGATTCTAACGTAAGATCACATAAATAGCCTGCCTCGTAAACATCGTTTTGTTAATATAAAAGTTATGCCAATAAAATAGAAATAAGAACCCTACAGATATCGCCACAAACTAATGCAGTATATTAAAATATAAAAACATTTACACATGAGTAGTTAGATTTCAAAATGCACTAAGTCCAAAATATCTTAAAGTGTATAAATCGTTTTTCTTGGAGTTAGGCAAAAATAGGCCTTGTGTCAAAAGTGGACTTAATGCGATTTGAAATCTAACGCCTCACATATAAGTAAGTTCTTACTAACAACAAACAAAATAAAATCAAACGGTATAAACAACATAAAAATGTTTGTTAAATTGCGAAACGACCATAAAGATTTGATGAAAAAGAAAAGGACGGCGAGGCAATTTATATTCGTGATATCGTAAAAAGGAAGCCGGAAGTTTGAAATTGTATTATAACGTCCCATTACCGTCGGGGCTGTGGTGACCATGACTGAGCAGAACCGTCCTTCGCGACGACCATGGGGTGGTAAATTGACTGTTCGGAACGTAGTGATGTGCTTTGATATATAAAATTTTCGATGGCCGTGAACGTTTTTATGTAATAGAATATAAAGGTCATAAATGTTTCTCTTGTAGTGCAAAAGAGAGAAAAATATGTTTTTATCCATCCTCTTCAGACTTTACAATATAGGTACCCAACGGGAGCGGTACCATCCCCTTGAAGACACCAGGAGACCGAGGAGCACGATTAGAGAGTGAGAATTAATTGTGTTAAATGTGATTATTAATAGGTATTAGACAGATTTAAAATATTGGTATGGTATGGTATATTTATTTTTCTTGTAAAGGGGGTAGTCCATAACAGGTTGGAAACCTATACTCTACTTCGATCGCCTATCGTTCATATAAACTGAAATTGTATTTGCTGACGTTACGATGAATCAAGAATACATTGTACGAATTTTAAAACAAAAAAATGACGTCATACGATCATCACACTTCTCTGAACGTGTGAGAGATAAAAAGTGTTGATTTGACGAAAAGTTATTGCTTTACAACATATGAATCAGTCAGGTTGGATAAGGCTTCGTTTCGAATTATGACAAATTTTATTCGTAAAGGCAATTTATTACTTTTCGCGGTCTTATTTTGTTTAATAAAATATTTCGATAGACGTAATTAATGGTTGTTTAATTGTAATGTAGCAGTCGTCATAATATTTATTGAATGACATTCCTTAATGGGTTTGTCATTATCACTATTAAATTACTGCACGATTTCAACCTAAAATGTATATAAATTTAGCCTAATACAGCGTTAATAGTTTTCTACGATCTAAATTTAATCGATATACTCGTAATCGCTTTAATATAACCGATTCTTTATTAACGATACCAGTATAATACGAAACAACCTCTTGTTTGGCAAAGATATAATTTATATCGCCCACTGTATGATTACAAAGAAAACTTGATGTTTTGTGTGTGTTTGTGTTTGATGATAAGGCAAGCATGTCGAAAGCCTGATAGTTAACGGCACACTTACCCATTACAGGAACAAATTAAACAGTTCAAAACACTGCTTGGTTAGGCAGTGCACTCGTGACCTAGCGGCAAAATCTGGTATATCACAGTTATACCATTTCAGTTATTTGTCTGGAGATTTAACCTTTCACACCGCAATACAGATAACGGCTGTAAAGCTGCAAAATACTGCTTTGCTGTGTAATAATTTTAAATGGTGTGATAGTATTTAAACTGCTTAAGAACCCTACAACTTTCAGTACATATCAAGAGCAGCAACTATCGCAAGATACACTATACTTGATCAAAAGTACTTTAGGAATGACGTTAGAAAAGCTATCATAAAGAACGTCTAAACATATTACAAATCATTGCTTTATCATTATCAGCGAAACGATTTCGGCTGTCACCTCAACAATTTCCTGGATTACTAATCAATATGACTGAACGAGATATTATCGTCCAACAATATCTGTAAACGAGTCATGGAAAATTTCTTCCATCGATAACACACGTGCACCACCTAATGCAAGGGGTTGGTCCCCCTCGCGTGTCGGGCATGAGGCCAGAGCGAACAAGGCCACGAACTTGGACCCTAATGGCGCGGCATTGACACTGGATCGTATTGTGCTCTTTCGTCGGCTGCTTTTTGTTCGTTCTCTTTTTTTTTTCTTTCATTAGGCAAAGAGACGAAGGTTGCTCGCAAACGCGCGAAACGCAATAGGAAGTGGGTAAAAATGACGTTACATAATTTGAACATGTTTCACTATCAGTCGATTGCATAACTTTGTGTTTTAGATTTGGTGTTTTCGTTGTAATTTCATTTCACACAAACAAGTAATTCGATCATCTGGTGTTTGTCATCAAATTATATGATTACCGATTGTTCCTTTTAAACTGTAGAGGGCTTAGAAATTGCTCTTCACCACTTGTTAATATATGTATTATGATGTAATTTCTGCATAAAAATGCCATTTGCCATTATCAAGTGGAGCTAAGGAATTTATATGGTATCTTTGATCGAAATACGGATTAGATAGCGCGAATTTCGAAAATATAATTAACAGGCAGCAAAAATACATAATAATAATATCATGAGACATTTCACAGATTCCATCTGATCACAAACTAGGCAGATCCTGTACTATGGTAACCAGACAACTAATACGAATACTTACATATTTTTAAACACATATTTATATAGATAATTAACACCCAGATACAGAACAAATACCCCGGCTCATCGCATAAATATTTTGTTCTGGGTGAGAATCGAACCCACGACCTTTGGCTTTGGATCTGCAGTCGGAAGCACTAACCACTACACCAACGGGCCAGTCGAAAGTCAAAAGCGACATTCTTTCATATTAGTTTCAATAAACCTCCTAAGATTGACCGGAAACACTTCTTAAAAATAAATTCTACTTAGACTCCGATAAGTAAGGTAATCTTAGTGGAATAATTCTCGTATCCGTAGTTATTCGATGAATTGGATTACCCTTGACCCATAAAGCATCAATTAATTTTATTAATAAATGTTCCGGCCACTGGAATAACGTTGGAACATGACAAGTAATACGAATATAAGATTTGGTTATTGCATATAAAGTAGACTTAACGCCAATTTATTTTCTAAAAAAAGATCGCAAACAATCTTCCAAGTAATAAATGCGATTTATAGCGAATTTGGAAGAGGTAGGACAAGGGTCTTGGGCAAGGCAGAGTCCGATTGGGGTGGCACCACTGCACTGTTAGTTACTCTACTCTACTGCCAATCTATATCTATTCCGGTTTGAAGGGCAATGTCACCAGCAATTTTGCATAGAGACATCTCAAATATCTGGGGGACGAGCGCAACGCAGCGCTTAGCACGTGCTGTGTAGTACTGAGTCGTTATGGGCAGGCGTGTCGCTTAGCATCAAGTGCAAAACTTGTCCGTCTCGCTACTTTATCACCCAATAAAGAATTATTCGCAAATTCGCCTAGAGCAGGGGGGAGCAACTCGCTGCCCGCTTTAAAATTGAACGCGGCCCGCTTAGGATTTTTTTATATTACATATATATTAACTTTTACCAAATTAAAGCGACTTGCTCCAAAATGCAATATTCTATTATTCTTTAAATTTAGTGTTTTTGTAATCTAATGTTTAATATGAACATAAATTTAAAAACTCATAAGTATGATTATGGCCCGCCCGAAAGTTTAAAGATTTGGACAGGCCCTTTGATAAATAAGGTTGCTCACCCCTGGCCTAGAGGATTATATTGGATATTCCAAAGATTCGCCTAGAAGATTATAATCTCTCACTCGTCAGCCAGTTTCCCATAATTCGCGCCATCAGTCGCAAAGAACGGGCCGCTTCCTAGTCGAGCGGTTTTTGCGGCTTCCAATCAGCGAGGGAAACGGAGCGGAGACGTCTTAATTGAACTTTTTGCGGTTGCTGGAAACGTCGCCGCCGCCGTTCCGTACGGAAAAACTAAAGCGATTGCAATGCAAAAAGCGGACTGAGGATGGCTCTTCATTAAGAGACCGATCTAAAGCTTAGCATAATGAGACTGCCGATTGGCGGACGTTAAAAGCGGCTTTAAAGTACGATCCCCTATACATTGAATTTTTTTAGCAAATAACCAGGTTATTTCCTAAAAAAATTCGTTCCATATTTTCTTTAATCATAATCAAAGTACTAATACTAGAGCGGAATAACTTTTACTGGTTATCATAGGATACACAGATAAAGTAACTCGAAAGAGCTTTTTTTAATTTGTAACTTTTCTGATAAAGAAAGAATAGTTCAATTTATGGATATGGTAAAGAAATTATTTTTTTAATAAAAATTAGAAGACATATGCTAGTATACAAATGTTAAAAGCTAAATGACATCCATTGTTTTAATTTGTATCCAGCGATTTGCAATTAGAGTCTCGAGAGAGGTCATTTTTTAACTTATTTCTTTAATGATGATAAATAAATGGCCATTGTTTTTTTTTTTTTAATTACAATAGGTTCGTATCAATGCAACTTCACCAAACTACATCCTTCCAGAAATTTCGTAAGAGTACTATTTTTTTTTTAATTTTATAATGGCACAATGAATGTGAGGTGTGTAGGATTATGAACGGAAACAGTAACAATGGATTATGCAAGTGTTATGCAAGGTTTGGTCTAACGAAGTAACAGCCATTGTTGATGCATTTTTACCTGCATTTTTAGCAATAACAATTAAACGAAACGAAAATTAAGGTTATGTGAGCTATAATAGGTTTGGACCAGAAAATGATAAGGCTATTTTTATCCCGTAACATTGATTAATAATGGGATACCACGCTTCATTTTAATAAATCATTTCTTAATAATAAATACATAAGGTACTTAATTTATGCCAATTACTTCTTCACAATTTATCATGACAATTTTAATCTTGAGTTCAGTTCTCCTGTTACTCAATACTAAGAAAAACTAGTAGTAGATTTTATAATTCTTTGTGATAACTATTATTGTTCACAACAATAATAGTTATCACAGTATTGATTTTGAGATAAAACTAATTAAAAAATCTTAGTCATTTAAATTAATCGGACACGAAAATAGACTTACTAAAGAGTAAAAGTTTTAAATGCCATGACATAAACACATAAGTTAAATATTTTGCAAGATATTGCTTGATTTGCTTTTTATTTTACATTTAATTTAAATATTAGTAAGTAACATTTGTTGTCACTGACAGAGATAATAATACCGGACAGTAGGACAAGGTTTGGGAATCCAATTGAGAAGAGTCCAAACATTTAGATGGACAAAAATTGTACTATTTTTACTGCCTTTCTGCACCTTAATAAGTGATGTAGTTTATATGACATTGCATACACTCAACCTATTCGAATAGAAAAATAGATGAAAATCTCTACGATTATCATGTCATCACGGTCTCGATCGGACAGGGAGTTTTTGTTGTCGAAATAAATTATAAAATATGTTAATTAATTAAGATATTCATACGAAATTAAATTAAGTACTTCTAATGCATTATTCTGCATTTTCATCTGCTCGGTTTAGGTCCATTTTCTAGTAAACAAACTATAAATTAACCACATAACAAAATATAAATACTCACGTTTTGAATGTATTACGCATAGGATCGTTAACTATGCAACAATTCTACCATCATCCAACGTCATGCGCAAAAAAATTATTTGAAGTGCAAAGACGGCATTTCGCAAATACATTACTGCGAAAACCAATAAAACTATTTTTCAATTAAACTGCACAGAACTATAGTGGCGCAATAATCCCTTCTAATTGATCTTGGATACAAAGACCCGACCTTAGACAGTGAAGTTAAGGCAATTAATGAGAAATACTGCTGTTGAATTGCTAGAGAAATTGTATGTTCCATTCCATTCTGTAACTATGTAATAGTATTGTAAAAATCAATGTCATTACGTTTGTTACATAAAAACTTGGAACGTCTAAAACAAATGTCAATGAAAATTATAACGATGCTTCTCTATTTAACTCAAATTCCTCTTCAACTTAAAGATAAGTAGTTCTTAAGATGCCGCAAGAAAAAGAGGAGCACTCGAGAGGGTTACGTAGTTGTAAAACAAAATTGTCGATTTTTCATATAATAAAGTCGCGTCAAAAGGACCCGTAATCCATGTATACAATGCCAAATATGCACGTGGAAAAGAATTGTGCAAATACTTTAAAATCCGTATCACTTTCGCGACAGTTATTGTCACCGAAACAAGAAAAACAGTTTTCGTCGACAATAAAAGCGAACTTTCAAAGTTTTGACCACCTTAACGATGTCACCGTTAACGTCCTTCGATCAAAATTAATTGAAAGTTTTATTTCGGTGCCGCAGTTACGAAAACTACTTCGTTTATTTTGTCAGATACTAGTGAGAAAGTTGCAAAGCGGCAGTCGGTTCCCAATTTTATCACCACTACTTAAATGAATCTCCTGATTACATATACAACAACCACGCAAAAATACGATTGTTCAGAAACTCATGAATTAGATGTTGCTCTTCCTTAATAATATTTTAAGCCTGAAAAAAAAGTTAACCAAAATGCAAAGTAAACATTTATAAGAATACTTTTTTAACGGTAAAAAATTCAAACACCGAAATGTTAGCATGAGATGAAGTGTTAATTTCTTTTGTTATCTCCAGACAACCGTGACCCAAAAAAGAACCTTGTAAATATTAAATACGCAGGTTTAGTGGCTTATCCTTTATTCGTTGTTTATCAGAGCTGACGGGCCAATATTAGCTTATGCGTTTACAACCAAGTTTTTGTGTAGTAAAACGATAACCTATTTAAAGTTTACACCGTTCATATTATGAATGTCCAGATCGTTTCAATGCTTTTGCACTATATACTGTAACATTTTATGTCAAAAAGGGAGTTGGTTATAAGTTAACATTTTCTTAGATGAAGTCGTCCAGATCATGCGTGGCACACATTCAAGTAAATAACAAGTATTGTAAACGAATTAGTAACGTGTATATCATAAAATGTATCTCAATTCCATTTCTCACTTCTTTTGAATGGTCGAAAAAAGTTTGAAATACATGATTTGATTAAGTAATTATTTGTTAATTCGATTGAATAATGATTGTACATTCTTGTATTTTTCTTACGGCGAAGGAAATGAATAAGCGCCTCACCTGATGGTAAGCGATCACCGCGGCGAATGGACATTCGCAACATCAACGGACTTACAAATGCTTTACCGACCTTTAATGTGAGGATAGGCTCGCCTTAAAAGAAGTAACATGGAAG
>DWHQ01001236.1:0-11234 GCA_018247955.1 Eurytides marcellus marcellus | reverse complement strand
GGATATAAGATAATCTCTAAGTGAACGCTTATATCGAAGATATCTATATCCATACTGTATATGAACAAGGAACATACTGTATTACAGAATGTTTCATTAGTCCAAGTCGAAGCAATGGTCTTGTAACTTATAATATAAAATAAGCTTATGAAATAAATAGTCAATGTAGTTCTAATTTAACCGTAAGGTACCTAACTACTGAATTTTCTACCGACTGCTATTTTTCATCTTTCTAAGAAGTTGAAAGTAGATGTTATTTATGATTACTGAATGGTGAAAACTTTAAATCCAATCGAAAAGCTAACGGTAGATCTGATCGAATATGTTATTGGGAACTCTGAGTCAAACAAAACAAAAACAAAGAAAATGTAAAAATCATTTTGATACTATTTCTTCTATGTTTTCTTACCAATGCGTATTTTTATCATTTAGGTTACTGGCCGAACTATTCCAAATCTGTTATACCTGAAATAGACTTCACATAAGCAATTAAAGTATATGCTGCTGTACAACGTTCGACAATGGCCCTCACCGGTGATTGGTGCATTGTTCACGCGATATTAACTGTATTGTTTGCGACGGGGTAATCATAATGTCGTCATTATCCTTGAAGGGACGCCGAGGTAGGCTACGCGGTATGGAAAGGATCCATTCATTCTATACGAGGTTTTAAATAAAAAGAAACGATTTGCTTTTATATCGTATCTATCATCTGAGAATTTGACGGTGATTTATGCTGTCAGTTTGGAAAAAAAGCATTTAAGCGATCTAAAAAGTTTCTTGAATAACCTGTCTGAATTAAGTATACAGTCGGGTTTTTTTTTACAAACCACTATATGAGTAGAAGGCTTAAAAGACAAAGTAGTAATGACATAGGTAGTTAAACACCGAGGTTTTTCCAGTTTTTTAAGCTTCCGACCAAACGTTAACTAGTAGGTAATATAATAACGATAATTAAGAGATTTGTGATTATATTTAAACCGTTTCATTATCAACGCCACTTCCATACGCCCGTAGTATAATGATAATGAAGTTAAGAGATTTGTGATATATATTTAAACCGTTTCATTCTTAACGCCACTTCCACACGCCCATAGCTAGTACCCACTTCGTACACGTTGTCGCGCACCCGATGGATAATTTCCCCTATTGTCAATAGCAAGAAATTTTTACGGACAATGATCCCTTCTGATACTGGATGTGACACTCTTGACACTTAAAATAACGCTAAAGTCACGTCGAATTGCTGTAACCAAACTTTTTCCTTATTTGATTATTTATTGATTAAACTTTAATGATTAAACACAAAAACTATAAAAAATAAGTTGCTGATAGTTTCATTTATACTGATAGAAGTAAATTAGTATTCATAAAAATGTGTTTCAGATAACACACAAAAACTTGTCTTTCCTTCAATTGACGAAACACTACCTAAAATATTTACTTTATGTTAAAATCAATAAATATTAAATCCACAAATGATGTTTTTATACTTGTTTATATCTGTACGTTTGAATTAACGCATCTAGTTCTTGTGATGTTGCTTGGCAGTGGCCTTACACAGCTACAATATATAAATAAATTAGGGAAAGGGACTTTTCTTGTAATTTGCCGTCGATAATTCCACCCCCCTCCATCGTGCTCAATGGATGCCAATTGTGTAAATGCTATGCTGTTTTGACATGTCATTTTCTATATTTTCTTTTGAGACTCAATGCTCCTTTCATTCGTGCCGGAAGTTAGGGAAGTCAAAATTTGTAAAGTGAAAACAAATTATATCTTTTGTCCATTTATGTGTAAAGAAGCGCGGAAGTGTAAGTTAGGGGCAAAATTAGCAATATATTTTTATATTTGCAATAAAATTAGTTATATAGTTTACCACTTTCGAACTTGCTAAATATTTTAAAGAACAGTTCTTCGATCAAGAAGGAATCGTAGAAGGAAAATAATAATTACTAATCATTAACATTTGTAAAATAATGAAGCTTTTACTTCAATATCAATAAAGGTGTTGTGTATCTATAATAGCGTTATAGTATTTTGTAACCATGCACTATATAGGAACAACATTCGGTCTCCTTTTTAAACGGTTTGCTGGAAGAAAACTTTTTAAAGGGTTAAATTTGTTCAATAAAGTATAATAATTAAAAATATATATTTTTCACCTATCTTTGCTCACAGTAATACAGAAAACTTCAAACTTACAAAACCGTTTGTCGAGCTGTGACACTATTGAATGTCTTATAACTGTAGCTAAGAGTACTGAAAATCTAAACGTCTGAGAGAGAAACCGTGGCATTTTATTCCAGCTTTTTGTAAATAAACTTATTATAGAATAGAATAATTTAGTTATGTGCCCGCGGAGGGAAATTCCTTCCCGAGGTTTTTCTTCCATTCGCTATAAGAGGAACGTCTTCGCACTCCTCATTCAATTACAGGCGCGGCACAATATTTCTATTAAATTTTTTATCTTTCATTGTATCGTGCCAGGGCCTTGGAGTGTTCCATCGCTTTATTAGATTGAGACATTTCTTTCTACCTTTATTTTCACGTCTGCCAACCGTCGCATTGTTTGGACGACGGAATCCAATTTGGTATTCTGTTCGGGTATTTATCGTCTTTAATATTTATCGGTGATGTGTCGGAATTTACGAAAATTTCACAAGCAACATTTTACTGGTGTTTATTTGCCGATAAGCAAAATCGTTAACAATGGTCCATAGAAATATCTTAACCTAGTAGAAAGCTTGTATTGACTGAAATAATTGAAGGCCACGCTTTAATAGTCAACAAGACAACTTCTGCCTCAGGTATTGTCAGGATCAGTACCATTGGACGAATCGATTGTTTACAAACTTCTAGCTTGATTTTTAAAAAGAATTACTGTATTAGAGTGAAGCAGATTGAACATCAGACGTTAGCAGACCCCATCGACCCTTATAACGAGATTTGTCTCACGAAGACGCACGAGCTTGCGACTCCTAGCGGCATTTAGGAAACTGAGTCGAATTATCTAAGACGGGGCGTAGGCAATTTCCTTCAACTAATAGATTGGAAACTACAGATTCGTCACTATCACTTGGACGTTCCGTCCGCCATGATTAAACGGATACGTTTAAATCTTGTATTAATTAGGATGGACAGAGTAACTAAGTAATCGGACATAAAATCGTATCGACGTGAAAATTAATAATTGAAACAAAATTTAACCACATTTTCCTTTTATTACTTCTTTCTAGTTTTGATTTTTTTTTGTCTAGAGCGTATTAAGGAGCAGCTCTCCACGGTTCCCGAAATATTTATCAAATATCTATGAGACTAACATTGCAATACTATAAAAATATTAACTAAAAAATTAAATTTCTAATAACAAAATGCGGAAATATAACATAATGTACAGTCGAAAGAATTATAAACCTCTTCCTTTTTGAAAACCGTATATTAATTTATTTTTAGTATCGTAAATTAAGTATTAAACTACACTATAATCGGATGATGTGATAACACTAAATAAATATATGTAGAACTAATGCCTGATTAAGACGATAGAAGTTTACAAAACAATATAAACAATACTTCTCGCAAATATTGTTGCCGTTCCCGCTCAGTTCTGTTTCTAATACATTTAACTATAAAATACAATTTAACAATCATTAATATACGTATATATTTTCTGTAACAGTGAGTTCCAAGGCGGAACGTAGTAAATGAATATCCATTTTGCACTTGACAATAATAACTTTGAAACTGATTTATAGAAACGATTTGCGATTGTATTCACGTCATTCTATCCCTCAATAGTTTGTTTCAGTCTTGCAACGTTGTTTTAGTTGCGATCCGTTGGAATCTCAACCTTATGCCCCAGGTTTGAAGACTTGCTCGAGTGTTTTAGTGAAGTGTGAATTGTAACTATTAATTTCCTTTCCATTACGGACACAATAACATCACGCGGTGACGAGAACAATATGGCGTATTGGCGGGAAAATTGTCAAGTCAATTACGTTAGGAAAATTGATTTTCAACTGAAGTTTCTTCAATCACTACTTTCTCGTTGAAATTGTTTTGAAATGCATAATTATTTTCACACTATTAATTTTTATTATTTACACTATTACTTTATTGATTTTTTTTTAAATCGACACTTGAGATATAATTAAGGAATTAAAAATTATTAATGATATCCATTTTAAAATTAATACATAGGCGTAAAAAAGGTTATAAAATTTTGTGAAGTGATTTACAAATGGCCAAATGGAGCACAGCTGATTTCAATTTCATAACGTAGGGGAAGCGAAGTGGGACAATGGCATAACCAAATTGGAGGCAAATTGTTTTCGTTAAACGAAACACTGAAGGGTCGGGCCGTTCGTTGCTTTGTCAACGGGAAAATCCGATTTCTTATTCGTTGACCTTCAAAATCTACTGGTGAAAGAGAAGAATATTACAACTTGGCATTTTTTTAATAGGCTTCTGTTTAAAAGTTCGAAACAACATCGAAACAACATCGCTATCTTTAAAGGAGGTACCATAAGTAGATAACAATAATACACGCATGATACTTTTGACAGTTTAATTATGCACAGATCTGCATAAAAATATCCAGCCGTAAAATAAGATTTTGCAATCTTAAATATTAACCCCACACATTGTGGCTTAGGTACGAAAATTTGATTTATTTTCAGGTTATTTTCTCATTCTGATATTATGCTAAATCATAACAAAATTAAATTACCGGCGCTTCTTTGACTGGAGGTTATTTATTTAATTTTTTTCTTTATGTTGCGGCGCAGTATCGGGCAATAAATTTGCTGATGCCAGAAATTCTATCGTAAGACGCTAGCGACGCGGCAAAATGGACAAATTAGTCTGCTGCCTACGAGAAACGAATAAAAGAATGTATCGTTTTGAAGAAATTATTATTTTCGTTGTCATCGTTTCTTTGCTTGAAATTGCCTTTACAAATCCTTCGAATTACTTGAATTTGCTTTAATATTCATTATTTACACGAAATTGTTTCGAATAAATTTATTGCACTAAGTGTCATGTTGAAGTGACATTGTATATCAGTTATTTATAGTTGTTTATATAGAACATTGTGAACTTTAAAATGTCTCTTCGTGATCGGTATAAGAAAATCTTCAAGAGGATTGTCAGTTTTGAGTTTTTCTAGAGGTTTCTCGATATTTTATCAGTCTTTGTCTATCTCCATAGCAACAGAGACAATAAAACGTATTGTTTTCAATAGAAATGACTAAGTGACGTTGCGTCGTTTTTCGTACATCGTTTCCTCCGGCGCCCCTTTTGTCAAGAGGGCACTAACACGTGGCGTCGTAGTACTGTGTTAGCGGGACTTTTATTATGTTTGGAGAGCAATAACTCCGAGCACCGGCTACCAGCTTGCCTTATTATTTATTTCGCTTTAGTACTGCACGTTTTACATATTGTATTTCTATTACGTTTCTTTGCTTTGCAAATAATACCGTAATAATCGCGCATTAGTCGATTAATATTCGAATGGAAATATTTCAATATAAAAAACTAATACGATAATTTCTTTTATTAACGAGGCTTTTATTTAAAAGTAGTAGTAATGTAATATTAATACGCTGCACATCATTATTTATCATACACGACAGATAATAAACTGTGTGATATTTATTTCGTTTCGTCTTGTCTTCTATTCGCGTAAGAGTCACGAGAATAGATGGAAAAGAACGAGGTCGACCAAATTTTATCGAGGGACGTCAACAGACGCGACATCTAGTTTACTCTAAATTCGAAACTAAATTAATGCCAGTCTCGATGTGTACAACTGAGTCGTTCGCAAACAAGCTTCAAAGCAGAAACGCCAGACACTGTCGGAACAAGAAATCCGTTTGTTGGCACAACCAATGAGAACTTCCTACCCAGATCGGATTGATCTCAGTTGTAAGCAAGTCGCACACTGTCGCACATTCCTTTGGGGACGCACACCCATATCACAAACGCTGTATAAGCCGTCTTCGCGGTTATTGAGTACACGTTAACAGATCTCGTTAGCTACTTGAATGGTTTCGGGGTTAATCGGATCCGAGCCCCTTCAGATGTTTTGTTAACACGGACATCAAGGAATCCGACCCGGGGATCTCGTCCGTTTGGTCGAATCACAGCCAAGCGGACACCTTAAGTCCAAAGGAGGCAGAAATTGCAATTAGCACAATTAGCAGAGCCCAATTAGGTGCTTTAACGAAGCGAGTTCCCTAACTAGTCGGAGAGTTTGGTGACAAATACGACGTTTGACGCCCGACCTGAGTTGGATCGCAGCGTTTGAGTATTATGTCTGTTTGTGTTCGTTTAAATACATTTACATAATTCGATTGACTGTACCAATTAGACGAATTGAAGCAATAGATAAGATATCTAACAATTTATTGTAATAACGCAAATGTATGACTTTTCAAATAACAGTTTAATGCGTAAAGCATTCTATTAATATTAATAAATAACCATTCAAAATGTAATATGTATCTACCGACGTAAGAAGAAAAATCCCTTTTTTTCTATCTGGCGAATAAAACAGCGGAATATCCTCTCTTGTTCCAGCTACAGTAGTTAATGACGATTGGTGGCAGTACTTATTTACCAATAAATGTTGCAACCGCTTCGAAAAGCGATAACACGCTATCAATGTCTAGAAGATTAAAGAGAAACGTCCTTTTTATTCCAGAAACATGTCATCTAAACGAAAATCGCCGCCGTCGAAATTGCAAGAAGGAGTCGCCGACACCGAGAGACCCGAAGCGGGCCCAGCCAACCCAGACTTCTCCGATCATCAGGAGTCGGACGACAACGAGCAGCGGAACTACTACAAATTCTCACCCAGCTCATCGACAAGGAGCTCGATCAGCGAAGAGGAACCGTCGCAATACGAAGACGAACGCCCCTCTAAGAAGCAACGATTCGAACAAACGATAGACATGACAAACAACCTTCTAGTCCCATCGTCCTTCCTTAGCCTGCACCAAGTCAATGATCTGCAAGCGAGGAGGCGAGGATCCTCGGAATGCAGTAGCCCCGGCGCCGAGGCCAAGGTCCTGGGACTCTGCAACAACAACAACTCCCTGTTGAATCACAACAGCGCGCTGTCGCTCGCGCCGCCCCACAAGCGTTCTATGGACGACGTGCTGAAGAGATTGACTTCTAAAATGAATAACAGCACGATCAAGGAAGAGAAGCGGCCTACACCGTCGACGACACCGGTCAAGCAGAACAAGTAAGTGTAGCTTTTGCACTGACAACACACAACACCCTCAACATATATTTTCTACTCGATTTTAAGGCACCGATCTTGCCTTCATAATATAAATCAAGAAACATTAACATCGGTAGTTTTTTAACCCAAAAAAATAACATGAAATCAAAATACACCAATCAAAGCCGCGGACAAGATCCGATAGTAAGAACATCGTAATGGTATATTAAAAATAAAACACACCGTTAAATCTTATTACGATGTATGAAATTATGTTTCTTAACAACGCGCTACATAATTACTGTGCAATTAGAAATGACTATCAACATTATTACGTTTGATCTCGAGTCACCTTCATTATTGGCAATTTCCGACGTCGGTTCATTAATCGAATGTTTTGTTTCATTGGGTTTATCATACGACACGGAAACTATTATACGAATAACAGATATACGACATTAAAATTTATCGTATGCGGTTTATTAGAAATTCAATCAGAACATTTTCACAATCGATTTGGCGTTACTTGCTTGAATCCCCTCTCTTTTATTTTAAACGTTAAATATATTCCATCATATAAAAAACCATAAAATCGTAGCCATTGTAAAGAAAGTATAATCTACTTAATAAAAAAATGTTGCTTGAGCTTTTTAAAGGTTTAAATAAACCGTTCAATACTGTTATAACAAATTTCGTATTTTTTGAATAAAATTCGAGTATGTTCGATATGACGCGACATTTGAAAATTGTTACAAAACAGTTTCGCCAGTGGCTTTTTTTGTTCTTTATTTCATGCACTATACTTCAACGTAACGGTTATTACATAAACTTAAGTAACTGTTTAACGGCTACCAAAGAGTTTTAGTGTCGCGGCCCGTACTTGCTCTCGAATAAACCGCTCACACACCGAGTATCCTTGGCACGATGCACATAATTTAATTGGCCATTATATGACTCATTAAAAACAATGTTAAGAGTTGGACCACCGCACGTCCACTATAAAAGCGTTAAGCGCCGCTTAACTAGGTTTTTATAGATATTCGCCTCTCAACGAGGGTTGTCTAAGAGCGCTCTGTGACGGAAGTCGTAAAAAGCCCTAAGAGGCGCGTCACACCGGCCGGGTTCGGTTTATTTTAACGAAATATTAATATAACTGCCGTTAGGATGGTTTTAACGAGGTGCTTGATTGTATACACGCGCGGCTCCTTGTTGCAATTTTAATCGGTAACCTGCAGTACTAGTTTCATCAACATGACCTTAGCATGTTTCAATCAACTACTAAACAAAAGACTTTTTAGCATAAGTCCCACTCCTAAAACCTTCCATGTACATGTATCAAATTTCCTCCAGTACAGAAACGACATCTTATATCTCTGAAGAATTATTTTTTGTCAGTCCTAAGATACGAAGATTTCATCGCGACGTATCCCTTCCCCACCGTTCACGTGGTAAAACAGCACATATCATTATCCTCCCGACCGATTCCAGCCACGGCGGTCAATCTGCAAGGGATCAGCCACTTTCGCGGGATATATTATAGTGCACAAGTGTTTGCGCAGACACAGGTGCAGTCACACTTTCTTTACTCTCATAGCCCGATGGGACCGATACCCGACACCCTCTCCTCCACCTCTTCTTAAGCGTGAGTTAGACCTACTAAGCAATGGAGGCAGGACTTCAGGTCAGGCATTTCTATTATAACTGCACAAAACAAGTGTCTATCTAGAATCGACATGAAGAAATTAAAATTATCAATAGATCGCTTTCCTTTCGTTTTTAATCAGTGGGATAGGAGTGACACTAAGTGGAAATAAATTCAGCACTAATAAATAGGAAGAAATAATCTCCGGAGACACTTATTATTTAGTCTAAGCCATATCAGTGAACTGCAAGTATATATTTGTTCATTGCAATTAAGTCGCCACTGTTAATTGATTTCCGACCCTCTCGGTCGATGTTGCTAATCGGTGGCGGCTGTGAACGTACAATTCGTTATCAGGGGTCAAGTAAATTTGGTCGCTGCTGACAATAAAATTAGATATAGATAATATATAATAATAGAGGTGATAATTGTAAGGGTTAAGGCGGTGTCAAGCGCGAACTATGTCAATATTTGTATTGACGAGTTAACTATATCGCTGAATACTGTTTATCGTCATAATTAATAGCTTTTGTTGATAACAGTGATTGTTGTCGCGGATGTGTGCGCTTGTTACTATGGGAGGCTTAACTATATATGAAACTAGGCTTTGCCCGTGGCTACGTTCATGTGGTTGAAGTTCTTTGGTATTTTTGCGAAATAAAAAGTAGACTATGTCACTATTTAGGCCAAAGATCGTATCGACCCGCTTCTCCATTGCTGTGTGAAAGAAGCACAAACTAACAACCACATTTATCAATTTATCATGTCAGTAATCAGTGTATTTATGAAATATTTTATTTCAAGTTTTCCATTCCAAGAAAATCTTTTTCGGGAACATATTATTTAGCGAGGCTTCATGATTTGACTACTATATTTTGTCAACTTTCATAAAAGCTGTTCTCCACGTATCTTTTATTTTAGTTATTATATTTTAGTTCATTCCATGTATACCACCAATTACTTAAAAAAATATTTTTTTTTTAGAAATTTGGTGTTACTTTATTAGCCTATTTATTTTTAGAAGATACTGTAAATTTTCAGTAATATACATACCAAAGATTGTTGTAAATATTTCTATCATTACAATAAATAGAATCGGTCTGAGAGAAAATCACACGTTAAACAATGCGAAAATTAATTTCAACGTATTAAAGGTGAAAGAATAAGCAAACCTTGTCTATTGCACAATTTCTACAACACCTCGACGCGGCGTCAAAATCAATCTATGCTACATAATAACAGATTAAGCCATCAAGCGCGCGATGCCCAACAAAAGGCCTAATGCCCTTTCTCTGGTTTTGGTATTAAGACGAATGCCTCACCATTGTCCCCCGGGCGTTGTACTAATTAATCGCCCTGTTAATCGCCACCGCCTCAGAATAAGACGTGAACGCGTAATGTTCCCCAATCCATCTCAGTTATGACTGCGTCGAGCCCATATCACTGCGTATGGCCCAAGTCAAAAACTCAAGCGGCACCAAGTGTAAAAAGTTTCCGAGTACTCCGATATACACTAATGTAACAGTGCTTAATCACAAACAAAGATTTTTAAGCATTGACATTGTTTTTACAGTCGCGAAATTTAGAGTAATTTATAAAATTTATGCTAAAGAAACAAGACAATGTTCGGCGTCGTTATATTTGACCTGGACCGCCGTCGGCTTTTTTATTCTTTGTATCTGCACTGATAGAACCGTCCAGTATTTTTAAAACCCGTTTTTTTGTTTTTCTTTTACACTAAATAAGTAACTTCAACTAACTACACTTCCAAGCCTATATTTCAGGAAGTTTTCCATGTTAGCTAACGAAAATATAGAAAAAAACTACTTGTACATATATCGTAAAATTTAAAAACTTTCGTCCTGCAGATGAGTGCATTGAATTTTGTAATTGTGACTTAAATGTTGGAAAAACTCTTAACTGTTAACCTTACTAATCTACGCTAGATAAACCAAACGAAAAAAAAGCTCATTTTACTTCTAAAATCAAATAATATTTGTAATCTATGTATTTTACTATAGAATAGTGTTCTATTTTATGAAAGACAAGTTAAAAATAATTGAAGCCTCCCACTCGCAACTTGCACCTCACACTTCCAGCCGGTCGGCAACAATAGAACGACCCGTAATTTGTACAGTGATAAATATTTTCGAAAGCACAATATAAGCGTTCGAAATTATAAAAGGCTGGCAACATTAGTTAATGTGAATATCATATTTATTATCGTTGTGAGAGATCCCGCGGGCGATTTTATTGTTCCGCACATTTTAAAACAATGCATTTGGTAACCTCCTTTCGAGGTGGTGCTTTTATTCGTTTTTTTTTTGCATGCAATATCTACTTGATTAACTACCTTTTGAT
>DWHQ01001235.1:0-11236 GCA_018247955.1 Eurytides marcellus marcellus | reverse complement strand
CTACTAGTAAACTTTCATAAAGGAATAAATATGTCACGAGGAAGTCCAGCACTTGATGTATTATTGTCACAAGAGCAAATATTAAAAACCAAAAAAAAATTATAAAAAATAAAGTATTTTAAAATATGTGACTATGACACACCGCTATACCATCTGACGTTAATCGGCATATTTAGTCATAATTAGACCTTGTAGAACTTTCATATTACTTATACTGATTGCCATTTCCACAGGTCGGTACATCCGTGGCCCATTATAAAACTATAATTGGTCGCAGAGAAAAACTAAAACCTCCAGACACGGCTCGGGCGAGGTGAGGGAACAATTAAACTGTCCCCTCGTGATCGCGGGTCGAACAGACCGCCCGACAAACTTTCTATTGCACTCAGCAAATAAGTCGGGAGCAGGGACACTAATTAGTACATTCGGCGGCGCGTTCCGAAACGCCGCCGACAAAAGGACGCAGTTCGTAACTACGACACTAGTTGGTGGGGCATATGACGCCGACTGTACCCGCCAGGGTCTCGGGCTTTCGATCGTTCATTACTCTTTTGTGTCTACAGTAGCGGGCGAAGGAGACCTCCTATACAGATCGATGCATTTCCGTTGTGTTAACGCGGGTAAAACGATCTCTTTGATTACCGTGGTGTTCATTAATTTTGATATCGCGTTCGTAAGAAGCTTTTGTAAAAATATGTAATTTTTTTGTGAATTTCTTAAGAATGTTAATAATAATTATCTTGACAAACTAGGATTGTGTAAAATATCATAACTGATTACAGCAACCAAAATATTATGTAAAGTGTTTTTTTTTTCTGATCTAAAAAAAACCCAAAATCAAAAAATAAAACAAAATTCGCTTCTTACATAACCCTTCAAATAAGAATATTCGAGGAGTAAGTAGAGTTTAGAAATACAATAAAGGAACTATTATTTTAAAATAGAAGTTACTATTTTTTTTTTATTGAAAAACATTACAGTATTTGCTGTAAGGATCATAACATTATGGCACTTCTTTGTATGAACGACAAAAAGTAAACACGATTAAACTACGTATATACTATAGTTAAAAAGAATATGCAAATAAAATGGTTCGCCAGTATTACAAATGTCTTAAAACTTTCCGCATGTAATTGATTTACATATGAGAATCAATTATTTAAATTAATTTACATTAACACTGCATCGCATACTGTTTTATATAAACAGCCTTTAAATCTCAAAGCAATGTTATTGTAAATCACGGACAAAAGTATAATATTCCAGAACATCGGATACAATCATAATTTAAGTGCTTGTAAAGGCCTATTTGAATAAATATATTTTGATTTCATTTCATTTCATTCACACTTGCAGGCATATAGTACGATCAAATAATTTATCCCATATTCAAAGTTCATTATCAGAACGTGCCGTATTTCTCTTATAGAAATCCAAGCTTGCATTTATAATTGAATATCAAACCCGAAAATATTGTTTTATTATAGTGATATAACAAAATATCTTTAATAAAATGTATATTGAATATCTCAACAGATTGATAGATGTGTCTGTGTTCACTTACTACATAAGTAAAACCGAATGTTACTAACAAAATTTGACTTTAAAGGCAAAGTAACTATTACTTTAGTAAAGTTATCTCTTGAAAAATAGAATTTTACAGAAAAAAGTTGAATTTTCATCACAATGACACGAATACTTCTTTCAATAAAATGAGCCGGAGCGAAAACATAATACTATGCAGTAGGCTTTTCAATAATATTACAGTAACAAATAAAAGAATACCATTGCTTTTACTCTAGCCGAGTAAATTTACAATGCGAACAGGCCGAAATAAATTCAAAAAGTTCGCATTCAATAGACGTAACCCCTTTATTTCTCATAGAGCTCCGCATTCTCGATATTAAACTTGTGAATATAAAAATTGTTTTAAAATACTTTAGAAAGCTATTTTTTTTTAATATTAAGATATGTAAGTACTTCAACACTAAAATTATCTTAATTGCTTTTCTCCCTTTTTATGATGAATACAAGTTAAATTGAAGGTTCCAAATATGATAGTTTTTTTTCTAAAAATACGATACATGTGGTGTTTTTTTTAACTCATTTGTTCATTAATCGCAGTGACCATAAAAATAAAATAGTCCGGCATCATTGACGATGCGTTGCTGATTATATATGAATATTTCATGTCCTTCCTAATGTTAAATTTAGTACAAATGAAATTTTATTCGACCAGGATTGGATGGTAATAATAACGCTTTCCATGCTAAATTTCGGTTAAAGCGGCCAATATACAAGACAACAATGCCCATGAGATACTTATGTACTGAACATTTTTGAGGAATTTTAATCTTAAGATTTGATGAAGGTCGATAATTATAAAAAGAAGTACCACAATGTTATCTACAAGAGTATACAGATATTAGGGTACTTGCTTTTGTTCTTCCGTTTACAGCTTTTTAGGGTGAAAATTAAAGAAGACAGGACTCAAAAAAATTAGCAACAAGCCACGACTTACTTTTAACTACTTAATAAAATAACAACACTGACACTGTTCCCCGCAGCATTCGGGTCGGGTCGTCTTATGTTTGACTGATTTTTGCTTTTATCCAGTCTTTTATCATCCATTCTACAAAGGCTGGTTTTTAAAACATCAGGAGCTGCTGCATGGCTCAGCCTGCATCAACTTACTTGTATTACATGAAAGAAGAATGCATTGGAACCGGCATATTTCACAATTTAATTCTCTTCTAAACAATTAAAAAAATTACTCAGATTAAAATAAACACATAAAAGTTGTTTATGTCTACAAAAAGGTTTGCATAATAAAGCCAACATTACATTTACGTTTTTTTTTTGTGCACATGTAAAATAGCTTTGATTTGAAAAAATCCTAATTTCTTACAAAAAAGTCATAAATGCAGTCATAACCGCTAATTAAAAATAAATAGTATTAAACACGTTATATTGCATACATCGTATTCAGACACAGTTTACAGACACCTTCTTTTAAGTATATACTTGTTTAAAGATTTAATTTGACTCTTAATTATTTATAATACACATATTTTACATGTACCAACATTTTCTTCTGGAAAGATTACTTTAATTACCTCTTAATTAAAATTCCCTTTAGACAAACACTGTTCGAAGTCAGGTTACATTATAATATTCATAATATTGTACATTTTTCAGTACATATTAAATTAATTAGCTACTGTTACGAGAGAACATTAAACCGCATAAATTCCTTTGGTTTAAGTGTAAAGAGGCAAGCATAGCCTCAAAATTAGTTTAGTTTAGATAAAATTATAGTAAAAACGTTATAACGGGTGATACACGTAAACATAACGGTAAAGTGCCTCGTTATACAACTTTATCCCGGTACAGTAATAATTTAAGAATGAAATAAAGATTTTACAGTGGAATTTTATTGGTACACTAGATATCCAGACAAAAAAGAAAAGTCAAGACGAGCAATTGGAGCACTTATTGGACCACAGATATATTGTACATAATTTACATCTGTTACAACAGTGCCACGTAGTTGTGTGTTTAGCTAACTGAACGAATCTACACTCTAATTATCACAGTATTGCGCTCATATCATGGTAAATATCTTCCAAGTAATATATTAATTTCCTGGAAATATATCGTACATAACTTCTTACGTTTACGCGGATTCCATACATTATTAAATGAAACAAATTTACGCGACAAGTTCGGTTGTTCCATTTATTAATACATATCATATAATATCGCTAACTATAATAACCCAGTAATACACTTGTTATAAAAATTAAGCCCTTAACCATAATTTTCTTCTTGAATTATTAAATTTGTATGTTTTTTCTATTTTTATTTTGGAAAATACCTTAAAATTCACATTATTTAAAAGCCAACAATGTAAACAAATGTTATCTTTTGCAAGAATACCACCCAAAAGAAAATATTGTTACTGCTAATGACTATTTTTGCACCAGTATATAATAGTGATAATTAGGGTTTGTCATTTACCTAAACTTTTCAATTAGTCAAATCGGTACATTTTTCCCTTACTATTAAACACGAATATTGACTAAAAATGGACAAATCAATTGAATAATGGCTTAAGAGATTCGGAATCATAACAAGGCCAAAGTCAGCGAGAAGTGACTTGTGTGTTAAACATCAGCCTGTTTGGTATATCCAGAGTTTAACGCCGATACCAGGAGACCGGTAACCTCTTAACCTTATATTCATCATCATCAGTACTTCGCCCTACCCGCTCTAGCCTTCAAGTCCAACAGAAGCTGAAAGAAACGCAAGGAGTGGCTATTAACAGCTGGGCAGTCAAAACAAAAAAAAAGTGGCTAACCTGACTCCAAAATGGCCAGCCACTGGCCCTAAGTTGACCACAATTTATCGAACAGCCCGACTACGCATAAAAACACCTGAACAGAATGACCTCTATTCTCTTATCAGTTATAAGCAAAGTGTGTCTCTATGGCAGCAATAGACGACAATGAGTCAAAAAAAAGACCTAGAGAGCGAATCACCCAGTGCAGCAAAAGTGAAAATGTGGCATTTGGAAGAGGTTTTTGAATAGTGGGTGGGCATTTCAATCAAGGCAAAAACCGATTTGGATTTCATCAAAACTAACGGCAGATTTGAAGGTTTGCGGCGAATGGGTATATTAAAGAGATATTACAGGATTATGTCATTCCTTACGCACGCATTATCGGTGAAAATTTTATGCTAATGCTGCCCTTCCGCATACTGCAGTTTCTGCTTGGCGATAACTGCAGGTGGTAAAATTGAGAGCATGGATTGAACAGTACGTAGTCCGGACTTAAATTCTATTGAGCACTTATGGGACGACCTTAAAAGAAAAGTTCGAGCTAGAAATCCCGCGCCAACTACGAGATTGGAGCTTCAAGCCGCATTCGCTGAAGAATGGGATGGCGTTTCTCAGAAAGCAGTGAAAAATCTAATCCGATTTGTGAAGAACTGATTAGGAGCTGTAATAAGAGCCAGGGGAGACAATAAATATTGAATTGTTTTTTAGTATTTAATTCATTATTTTTTTAATTTGTATTTTCCTTAGAGTTAATTTTTCATTATTTTAGAGTTTTGTAGTTTTAGAATACTATAAATGACAAAATAAAATAAATATCAGACAACAAACCCTAGAAAACTTAATCAACAAATACTACTATTCCTTCATATTTCGAAGCGGGAAATACCGGCATACACGTAATTTTTCATTAAATAACGTTTGCGTAACATGACAAGTAAATAATGTTTAGCAAAGATTTTCAAAAGAATAGGCCTTTATACATTTGACAGAGATATATTGACTCAAAGACATTACACTCCCATACGCCCCTAATCTGTGCGACGTATAATATCATAAGCAATATATTAAGTACAACAAAAATGTTTAGTCTTCTAGCGAATAAATGAAGATAGCGTTTGATATATTCGGTCCCTTTTGGCCCCAAACTTTAAATAAGTGTAGTGATTTGTGTCCCTTACTACATAGCCGAAGGTGGGTAGATTCGATTCCCACTCAGGACAAATATTTGTGCGATGAGTTTTTTCTGTATTTGGGTGTTAAATATCTATTTAAGTACTCATTTAAAACGTATATCTTTCAGTTGTCTGGTTACCATAATAAATGAGCTGCCTAGTTTCAGATTGGGTTGATGGCTGTGTGCGAGATGTCCCGATATAAAAAATTAACCTCGACTACATATTCCACTAGAGTCATTCATTCCTCCTTGTCTCTGCTAGGCCTCAAATACTAAATGGATCCTTTGCGGTGTGCGGTGCCATATAAAAAATGATATGCAAAGACTACAATCTTTGAAATCAATTCAAGCTGAGGGCAAACTTTGTGCTCTATTAAATCAGTTCTTAACACATTCTACAATTTCGAGTCGTAATATAAAATAATACCACAAATAAAAATAAAAGTATAAGGTAATATTAAAATTTGCTTATCATCATAAGTAAATACAAATCAAAAATACAGATAACAACAAAACAATTTAACGTAATCAAAATGAAAATACAATGCAAGGAAGGCCGCCAGCGTTACTTAATATTGTTTACGGAATCTTGAATCTAAATATAGTACGTTGCTTACTTACCAGTGCGTTATTCAATTTCGCTCGAATATTAATTAAAATTGTTTCACATTTCCCAAGAGAACTTGTTGAAACTCGTCTCTATTTTTACAACAATAATGCCAATTAAAACCTGCCGCCATTTTAATCAAGCTAACTCCACACCAAAGTGGATTTCTTTTGCAAATCGAAAGTTTTATTATAAAATTACACCATTTCGAAATTAAAGGTCATAATAAGTATAATATAATAAAAATTTATGAATATGTTGCTTTCAAATCTCATTCTGCTATAATGATGAGATATATCTATTAAGTGAAATCATATAAAAACAATAACTATCTACAAATTATAAGAAGACTATCACAACGCTTAACTTTTACGTATATGACACCCTTACATATAAAAAAAAGGTTGGGGAAAAAGTCTTTTCGCATTATAGTACGTATGAACTTGTAATAAATTCTCTTTGGCTATACTATTTGTATCTGGCTGGTTTTGGTATCATTCAAAGTTTAAATTTTAAAGAAGATAATTCCACATTCAAATTAGGAAAATGTGTGATTTTTATTTGTTTTTCGAAATGTGAAGATGAGTGAATATAATTAAGAAATTCGATACACTTTAAAATTTTACTACAAAAAAGGTAAAAATGCAACGCAAGGCGCGAAAAAAATTTGTAATGTTTATGGACCTAGTGCAGTGTCTGTGAGAGTAGCACAAATTTGGTTTAAGCGTTTTCCATCCGGAAATTTTGACGTCAATGGTGCACCTCGCTATGGTCGCCCTATAACGGATAAAATGGATGCCATTTTTGAAAAAGTGGTGCAAGTTCAGCATATTAGTCGTTACGACGTAACTGAAGAACTGAGAATTGACCACAAAACAGTGGCGCATTTGAAAAAACTGGGTACACAAAAAAGCTCGATATTTGGATACCTCACGAACTCACTGAAAGAAACCTAATCAACCGTACAGAACTGATGAGATTAAAGCAAGAAGTTGAGAAAAAGCGGCCGAAATTAATCAACAGAAGGGGTGTGGTTGTGATCACGAGAGGACTGCCAAAACTACTTGTCGCGGTTTTTTTATCAGAAGCCCCAAAATTTCTATAGCAATGGGATCATGTCCCTACCTACAAAATGGCAAAAAGTTACCGAACAAATGGTACCAACATAGTTTAGTATTCCGCGAGTTATTCATCCTTCATTATTTATTTTTTATAATATTCTTAATTTACTGTTAATTAATAAACCTTTATTTACTTAACAAAATCATTTTGTTACGGTCAACGCGTACACCGCTAAACATATTGTCAAATGGTTTACTTACATCTGTAATATTTTATAATTAGGGCACCTAATGCTTTTGGCCAAAGCTGTCTATTAACCACACACGGAAATAGCAAATAGTTACACGTTGGTATTTTTTTACGCTCGTTGCCGCTCTTACCTGGTTCACTAGCGTATGGTCAGGTTCCCGTACGAACCTCCTAGAACCCAGTGTCACTTTTCTTTAAAAGGCACTAGCCAGTTGAAGAGACGATGCCTTGTGCCGCCGCCCCGATACCTTCTTTATATAGTGGATAGTGGCCGTATCAAAGGATAATCGGTATTCACATGCGATCCTGATGGCCATTCTACGATGCAGGCTATGCAACTTAGCTCTACAGCCTCGGACGCCCGTCAGTCGATATGACCATAAAAGTAACGTACAAGGCCATCGATCGCACGAACCCCGCATAGAGGCGGCGGACTCCTTCCCTGGGGCTCCCGAGATTAGGCAGCAGTACGTGCATAGCACTCACTACCTTCTTGATCCGGGGAGCCACCTGCTTGGGAGCCTACCGCAAATAGACCATAATAATAAATTTTAAAGGCCGGCAACGCATTTGCAAGTCTTTTAACGGTTCGAATGTCCATGGGCGGCGGTGATCGCTTGCGTGGGCCGCTTGCTCGTTTGCCTCCTAATCCATAAAAAAAAAATAGAATTAAATCGAAGCTTACCAACACTGCAAGATTTCAAACTATTGCGTAAATCGGACTAAAATTGATAAATAAAAGTATTGAGGGTAACCTAGGTTAACTATGACATTGAGAGGTGAATCATCTTAGTCCGTGCCGTGACCATGGACTCCGTAAAGTGTTCGAAACGTCGGGAATTTAAAATCAAATAAAACGCGATAAAATCTGTAAATTACTTTCATTTTTAGGACAACATTGTGTAGGATTCGCATAAATACAAGAAATCATTATATAAAAAAAACTTAAGTTGCCACAAGTTAGTTTCTTCATTCTGCGCGTCTCTACGTATCTTACAATCTATACTAATATTTAAATGGTGCGTTTGTTGGTTTGCTGAAAAACGATATGACTTTTTGGCATTAATTATAGCTTGCAGGGTTAAAAAGGGCTACGCAGAAAAGTTTTGAAAATCAGGAAAACATACCTAAAAACAAAATTTACGTAAGTAAAGCCGCGGGGCATACCTTAGTGGAATATAATTCACGTTGACTCTGTTATTTTATTATTTCTGACATTGCAATTAGGTCGTTGAACATAAAGAAGTCCTTGAAAGGTTTTTAGTATTGAGTTTAAAAACAGATATTAAATTTTTTTTAAGGTGACCAGTAAATGTCGAGCTTTATTTTCACATTTGGCTTCATAGATCAAATTTATATTAAATATTTTTTTAATGAACAAACACAGTATAATTAATTGTACTTTATTATAAACTGCCTACCGTCGCCGTCAATTTATGTAATAGGCAGATCTACTCTGTGTAAAATATCCCGAGCCTGTTTAACGATAACGTTGTTTTTGTTCTCTGTAGCCAACGCGTGCAATTTTTCCATGTACTCGTCGATGTTCGCTTCGGTTGCTCCGCTCGATCCTCCTTTAAAGAACACATTTAAATGTTGCTAAATGAAAACGCTCACTCAAACAGTGGTGTGGGCATAAGTTGTTAATTCGTAGTAGTTTTGTAAATCATTGCTAATAGTATCGGTACAAGGGCAGAGCGAGATTTTAAACCTTTTATGAATTCGATGAAACATAGCATTCTATGTGATCAACGAGTTTGGTTGTACCACTATCGTGTTTTTTCTTTGTTTAAATTACTCGTCGTGTACGAATAATTTGTAGGTTATTATTACTGACCAGGTAGGGGCAAAGCGAGCGATTGCAACGCCTGCACTAGAGCTGCGACTAAGGCGCGTCGATGCGCGACCAAAGAAGCCGTCCGCTCCGCCGCGGCACTCGTCTCCGCCCGAAGTCGAGTCGTCGCAGCACTAACTTCCTCGGCATGACGTTGCAGTATTGCATTCTGGGGATATCAATATTCCTATACAATCCGCTTGGCACTGATAAAATACGCGTAAAACAATATAGTAAGGCAATTTTAGAGTGCCATCAGTGTTATAACATTATGTAAAGAATATAACAGAAAAGATAAAACGAAAAAAAAAACTACTAGTAATATAAATTAAAATAGGTATAAGAGAGTGGGAGTGTTTCTCTTGTTCATTCTGCAGTTTATTTACCCTTTATTATCATTAGCATTACATGTGCAAGCAGCACTGTAGTTTGTAATCAAAAGTTTAAATTTAAGGGTGATTCATAAGACGGTACAAATACAGTACTCGCAGACACAATTTCTATACCCGCATTTAAATTTTTACTTATATAAATGCAGCTAAAAAGTGGATTGATTCATAAGTTCTTATTTTGGAGGCATAAAGCGCAATTTAATCTCTTTTACACATTTTAATTGCTTAATTGTTTAATTTAAAAAATTATTGCATTTAGTCAGGTCAGTATTTAACAGTGCACTGCCTTCTACAGCAAAATTGCGAAAATTGATTTAGCAATGGCGGTCGTAACTTACCAGCAGAATATTTATCGGGCGGTATTTTCGTTTACAATTCTAGAACTTTGATCACTTTAAATAGTTGGGTTTATAAATGTCGATTAGACTCAGTGAAATGTAGATGTACCAACTACAAAATAAAGAATGCCAGGCGAATTAAAGTTAAAAACGGCAAAGTTTAATTGTCTTTGAATTAGAGAAAGGAATATAAATGAACATAAATTTTGTGTTCAATTATATGATAAAAACGTGAAAATAAATCCTGTGGTCTATAATGTTGATGTCCTGTGGTCTATAGTGTTGAGTAGAAAACGTGAGACAGCAGATTGTCATCAATTACTTGTATGAAATTTTAGGTTCAAAAATATTATTCACAAGTTTTTTCAATTAAATATTTAATATTTAGGTGATTATTGTTTTACCTGTTGTTCATAATCAGAATTTGCTTTTCTTAGCTGCCGCAATTCTGACTCCCTTAATTTATTGTGTTGAAGAAATTGATCAGTGAAAATAGGGATATCAGTATCACCTATTAGATCGTCCCCCTGAAACAATCAACAGATATAGGATAATACACATTTAAATAGCATTTTTATATCAAATATTATAAAAAACAAATATTTAGTAATAATATATATGAAAGGTTTGTTAGTTCTTCCATGCAGCAATGTTGCAACAGATCAACAAGGTTTATTAACATAGCTATGGATTTTTAGAGATTATTTTAACGTATTTAAAATTTATCGGTGCTAGAGTCACGCAGCTGCTCCCGCTACTTTATGGGGCGACTTGAACCGGATAAGTACCACGACCTCACAGAAAATCGGCGTAAAGTGGAAGTGTTATAGCTTCCGCATTTTGTCCGGTGAATGAAATGTCCGGTGGCCCATGCACATGGCCCATGCTCCCCCAGCTACCTCCTTCACTCCCCTCTCTACCTCTGCCAACATCCTTTCCTTCCACCTACTCCCGCTCCCTCTCTACCACTCCTTCCTCATGCTCACTCCCTCTTGAAAAAGGGAGGGCCAATCGAAATCAAAACGACAACGAAATCGAATCAAAACAATCAAAATCAATGTGAATGAAGCGAAAACCTCTATTAAATCATTATTTTAATATGACTTAATATAAATGTAAAATTGCATTGTTAATATATAGGCAACGCATTTGCAGGTCCCTTGATGATGATGGGTCTTCAGCCACCTCTCGGCCGGCTGGTTCGAGCCTCGGGGATGTCCCCATTACTCGGGCGGAAT
>DWHQ01001234.1:0-11236 GCA_018247955.1 Eurytides marcellus marcellus | reverse complement strand
TTTACATATAGTGCTTTGTACAAACATGATTACATCAGGAACTTGATTTCAACGAAATCATCAACGATTTTTCGTTTAAAATGCTCGGAAGTTTTCGTTTGTTAACGCTAAAATTTAATTTAGCTTAGTTCTTATTTTTGATTATATTTATACATGTTTGTTAACATACTTTACTTGCTTCACAATAAATTATTTGTCGATAAACTCGATTTTATCCAGCCAGGGAACCTCCACTCCTTCATTGCCCTATGTCCTCCAGACCTTCAAATCGGGCCCAGCATGTGGGGTCATAAGGTAGAGATAGACAAGAAAAAGAGAAGATAATAATACTTGTTATAAATGGACCAGGTAAGACTACCACAAACTAAAATACACACTTACAAACGTAGTTATATTGCAACTTTGTTATGTTACATTAGAATTGCAAGAATTTGAATTAAAGGTAAGTATGCACTTACTGTGGATCGTTTTTCGTTGGTCTCCTGTAACAGGGAGGCACTCGCTCTTCGTATTTGTTCTTCGCTACTGTGTTGCCGACCTCCTTCATCCGTTGCACCTGCGAGTCCTCCCAGCGATCTAGCTCTAGATGCTTTACTTTGCTGATGTGCGCCCCCATGCTGCGGTGGATGCTGGCGCAGCGCATGCAGATGAATATCCCCAGATTGTATGATGCCCAGTCCGGCCCTGGAGGATATACGTCACATTTCAGGTTGCGTCTTTTGGGAGTTAGATAGTTGATTATGCTGGTCAAGCAATTTGCGATCACTTTACGTTCTAGTCGAGTCTTCGCTGGGTGGTTTTTATGTTCTTAAGAGGGGCTGGGATGGGAAACCACTATCATTGAACTGAATCGGTGCAATGTTCACAAACTACTGAACTAAATTAGCGTAGAGCTGTGAAAATGTATTAATTATTAACTCTTCATTATCTATAAAAAAAATCTATATTTAAAATACGCTTAAGCAAAGTGTGGATTGGTAATACTTTTTACCAAAAATCATTATTGTGTTCCGGTTTAAAAAGCAATGTTTTCAGAGATATTACTGATCTTAAAATTTTATACGTCAGGATGACGATGGTAGAGGAGAATCAAATATTTTGGAATTCGTGCAGTTCAAAATACTGTATGACGTTGTGATATGTTAAGCGTGACTCTTAACAGGCTTGACGACTTGTGAACAAGAAGTATTTTACGGGATAAATATATTTATAAGTGGTAGTGGTAGATCCTTTTGCAGAGTCGGCCTGGGGAAGTATCATTACATATACATATATAGTATAACTCTTTGCCCACTAACTCCACTGGTAATATTCCCTTTTAAACCGGAACACAATAGTGCTAATTAATAAGTATATAAAAACAATTGATTTCGTAACTTTGTAATTACAAAAGGAAGCTGAACATGTCTTCTTCGTTAATAAAGCTGTAAACTATTTGTTCAATCGCTATGATCATTGAACTGGTCACTAAAAATATTAAAACACGAAGTACGAAAATGTGCCTCTCCATACTCCGTATATTTTCACTTGACTTATGAACAATCTATTAAAGTTCTTCGATGGATACGAAACTATTTTAGAATTTTCGTTTCAACTGATTTTAAGTTATAATAGTTCATTACTGTTGCATTTAAGAAGGTGAATCTCGATAAAATGCTCCATAAAGCGAACATCGGAAATTATATGACTCTACAATTACGTAGAGACAAGTCTAATAATATTATAACTTATTTTCAATAACAACTGATTGTTAGACACTGTGTTATAGAGTGGAAGTATGTTTTATTTCTTTTCTTTGTTGTTGGTTTTCTTTCTTTCATTCTTTTTTAAACAGTGCACGATATTATTAAAAATCAACGAACACACTTTTATTATGTCTATATTAATGACATTTTATTTTCATAAATTGTTTTTAATTTCATAAATTATTTTAGTTGAATTATATTCGGTGGCTCTCTTAACTTATAAGAATAATTTTCAATATCAATATTGTGAAAAATAAATTAATATTTTTTTTTATTTGAATTCACTAGATATGCTATCCTAACAACTAAAGTTTACGTAAATCTGCAACAGATCCGTTTAGGGCGGTCATTTTCCAGTTTGAAGCGGCAATCATAGCACACCATATGACCAGATTAAATAGAACGGACACGCATCGGGCTCGGTCGGAAAAATCACGATCAAACCAGTTTCGGCGTTACAGGATATCGACTAACGAAAGATACACACAACATACACACCCCATGACACATGAAAAATGCCCAAATCGATCAGTCATAAATCAATAAACGAAATGGAAAGTTTAATAGTCGCATTGAAAAAATTAGCGGCAACACAGAGACGTCGATTAGTGCTAAACTGTCGTTAAGCTCTACCTTCCAATGGGACCCGTGTCTTGTGAACCTTTAAGATATATACATAAATAACAAGGCAAAATCGAAAGTTGTCGTGTTGGATTCATACTTTGGTTGAGTTTGAATAAATAAAGGACTAGGTTAGTCCTTTATTTGACGTCGATAGCGTTTAACTGCCGTCAAACTACCTGCTAAAGGTAGTATTGTTTGTTTTTTAGATTGATTACATATGAATTTATGACATTTATAATATGCTAAATAATGTCCTTGTTTGATAAAGTAATATCCGCAAATGCAATTGTGTTTGTTTTTGACCTCATATTATAAATGGGATTTCATCGTCAAATCGCGGTCTACGCTAGCGGAGCCAGAAATTCTAGCAATTTCAGGACTGAATTAAACTAAAGGCGAATATTTTTTTATCCCCAAAACTTTCCTAAAAAAATACTTCTGATCAAGAAGTGTTTTTTTTTTTAATAAAAAGATAGCAACTCGTCAACTCTGACGTGAAAAGATTACATCTAAGAACAATTACGGAATGTTATATATATTATAGTTACATTACTAACTTTTATAATAGCGTAACGATTATCCTATTTAGTAAAAGAAATGCAAAAATTCAGTGTTCAGTAAGGCCTTGGTAATTCCCAAAGGAACACAGACAAAAGGATTCCTTTACACGCTTGATATATATATAAAACACATCGTTTTGTCTGCGATACTTTTTTCAATTATTTTATTTCTTCCTTTTTTTTATAAAGAAAAAAACCGGAAGAATTTAACGCTCCGTTACAAGGGAACAGAATGCAAAACGTATTTCTGTAATCGCGATCGACTTCGACACCGATGATTACTAAATTGAAATCAAACTCGGGTGAAACTTGGTTAACAGACGGTATTGTTATAATTACGGCATGTCGTTCTAGTTGTTAGTTTCCACCGCATTGAAATTTTATACGTAGCTACCGGCAAAGGAGGCTACTGCGTAGAATTAATTTTCTTTACTTGATGCAAGTGAAATCTAAGAAATCTGATTGTTGTTAGATTTGCTTGTGGCTTACACCAAAATATTAGAATCTTATTTAATGAAATAACAATGTTTCAAACATCAAGCAATAATGACATTTATCATCTAGCATTAACTATTAAGTTGTTTGGTGGTAGAGCTGAAAATCAAATAAAATTCAATATTCACGAAACGTTGTTATTTATTTTGTGATTGAAATCTGAGTCGTACTCGACTCAGATTTTGGTGCGTTATCTAATTTAATTTTAAACGTAAGTACTATTTTTTTATTTATTTTGTGCCAAATAAATCGTCCGTTATATTCTTACATTATGATGTCACACTTATCGTTGATTACCTATTAGGCTCCGACAGTTATACTAAAACTTATACATTGGACTTCTTATCGTATTAAAACAAATTATCGTTTCCTTCGGGAAAGCGGAAGTGGACAAGCCGAGTATCACTAAAGGATGCCCCAAGGTCATAAATATAGTCAGAACGAATTTAACAATGTAATTTATACAGCGTAAATATTGCCAGCAACATGATATAAATTTAGTCATTACTGCCTATGGACGTACTAAATAACCACGCCGTTTGGTGGGTTTCCCGATTACATAAGTGCCTCAACTTTGAGGCCGTTTACTTCCAAGACGTCGTATTCAATCAAAAGTAGGGGTTGCATGGCCCCGCCACATTAAAAAGAATCTAACCAAATCGTTAGTAAGTAGTTTGTATATGAAGTGGACTTAGATAGACCATCTATCCTTATCTAGGCGATAAGAGTACAGCAATTTGTCAACATAGCTGAAAATTTCAATGACGTCAATCCACAAACGTTTCGTAAAAATAAATAAATTGAAATAACACTTGGTTGATATTGTCTTTATAGGGAAACCGATTACGAATTGAGCGAATTACAATATTTTTGTTATTGTTATTATTATTAATAATAATGATGTGAATGAATCGCTTCGTTTACGCGCCCAACTCGAAGATGACAATTAAAAATGCTCCACGCGATGGTCGACTCGAAATAGAATCTGTGCTTAGCTCCCGCGGAGTTTCTTTAGAGAAATCTTAGGACTACTTTCATTGTACTCTGTTATAATGCTAAATGTCTATCATAATCCATATAATATGGGAAGTGTTTCTGTTAATATATCGATATCTTCTTTAATCTTAAGAAAAAAATTAGACCTACTTTGATCGTGGTCTGTTACCTTTTAAATGCCTTATTATATATATTAACGGAAATTTATTAACAATACGTTATTACATCGGTATCTTAACGTTAAGCTCAATTGCAACAATGCAAATAGGTTAACATTTTAACAGACGGTTATTTCTCTATTAACATGATCTATGAACACTGCATGCATTTGTTGTTAACCTGGGGGCGTATTTTTTACGTTATTGCAGTCAATTTATAGCTAAGCGGTAATAGGTAAGCAATATATATTCTGCTTCGAAGGTGAATGTTTCTGGAGAAATTGCTGGCCAAAGAGATTTTTACATCATAACTATAAGTGATGAGGGCAGCGCATAGCCAAGGAAAGTTCTGAACTGAAGTGAGTCGTTTACCATCAGGCGTTAGACTTGCTTATTTTGTGACTTAGTTAAATAAAAATAATAATTTTCTACGGTAGTAGGTGACGATTAACTTTCAACATAAATGTTAAAAAACAGTCAGATTACGTTTAAAGAACATATAATTGACCATATTTTGATTTACGTGCTGTCACTATTTCATGCGTCGATATTAAAAGGGGATAGGACATACCATGTCAATGATTCAGGTTTTTAGCCTTTTGGAAATACAGTTAATAGAAAATCATGCCTTTGGTTAAAGTCCGATGTGTGAGGTGATAGATATTATGCCGTGCATGTTATATGTCGATCTAGTAAATATTACGACAAAAATCGTGTAATTTTAAAGCTGACTTTACGTTAAGAAGTTTGTAAAATAGCAAACCTTAGGTTTAAAGGAATTATATGCGACTCTCAAGAATTAGTGTATGCTTCATTTCGTGACGCGAGTGGGACGTATCTTATCGAAATAGCCGAGTTCATCCTTCATTTCCTATATATAAGGTACGGTTTTTTTTCAGTTTCTACGGTAACTCTTTCATCGTACAGTATAGCCTAAACTACTCTGGAGCTTCTTGTCTGAAAACATACGAATAGCCCCTACTAGAGCAGCCTTTGCATGCGTGTTACAGGATCACTTATTAATACCTAAAAAGAAAGAATGGTTGGAATATTCTTGGAATGTTACTAAGGATCTTAAACGTACATTTTTATACTATTTATGAATGTATCACACTAGTTTTATTGCACCTACCACAAGTTTTCTCTACGCCCCGGGTTGACTGGGATCCATTGTAATTTTCATTTTGGTTTTGCAATACAGAGTAAATAAATATATAAATATAAGGTACGGAATGACAAATGATTATGCGTGAGACGGAATGGACCAAACTGTCCGTGCTAGCTGAGAGCGATGTTAAAGAAGAAAATAACATAGAATGTCCTTACGCTTGAAGAAAATAGACACTTACATCATTCGCGTGTTTACACGCGTGCGTGTGTGGAGGTTCACACCGACACGACGTCACGCGCGCACACAGACAGACGGATGGCCTCTCCGTTCGTCGTAAATAACGCGCGGGTGTGTTTTGGTCATAACAGTTGTGGCGAGTTGATCTCCTCGCATGTTCCGAAACGAGTTTCGGTGAGAACGTTTCAATCAAACCGTTTTCGGGCCAACAAATGATGATTTGCGAGTTGCCGTACGTATCTATCAGTATATAGACGTAGAAACAAAATAAAAGAAAACAGATGATTAAAAACCAACACGTTTTCGTTCTTGCTACTTGTTAATTTTGTTGTTTGAAAACAATCCGTACTCCTGATATCGATCGATCGTACAATCGTCTTGTATTTAATATGTTTATATTAATTTCTGTACTATTTCACAACTAAAAAAAAAAATATCTGACTTTAACAGTAATCGACGAACTTGTGACCACTTAAACCTGATCTTGCGTAATGTAATTGCAGTTTAATAATAACGCTGTTTTTTATGAATCTTAACAACAAGGGAAGCAAATTGGGATTTGATGGTAAACGATACACTTGTCCGATAGTGCTACTCAGTGTTTTAGACTAATTAAGTAGGTCGAAAACTTGGCTGGCACCATTTATCGCGCCGGAGAATATACCGTACATATCAGAACATAGTTACGCTTACACTTTACTGCTTCACTGTGGAATGACTGACAACAGTGCAATAGGGTACTTCCTCCGTCGGACCTTGTCAAAAGTCCCACTATCACATTAATGAATATCGAAAATGGCACAAGAAATAAGACGCATTGAAAACAACCCCCTATTTGCAGACGGTCAATAAATGGTTAAGAACAATGATTCCCAAAGTAGTCCAGACAGCCCCCTCGGGTCCACAGGAGACCCGGCGGGGTGTGATCAGATCTAATCATTACATGATTTGTCGAGTTTTGAGAATATGGTAGAAATGTAGCATGGGGTTCATCGAAACCAGTAAAAGCTTGAGAGTGGTCCACGAGAAAAAAAAAATTGGGAATCTCAGCTTTAGGATCATACCCAATACATCACTGTATTGGGCAAACTGTATTCGAAATTTACTAGCAAAATCTACGTTCTTTTGCTGTTGTTGTGGTAATTTTTGATCTAATCTACGCAACGTAGTATTCTTGTCGGTTATACATTGCCCCTTTTTTACCAGATATTAAAAAGAGTTAAAGAAGACTTGGCTGATATAAAGCATCGCCGGCAAAGGAAGTCTGCAGTTTGTGATCTAATTTTGGGCCAATCGAATGAAAATTAGATTTAACCTCAAGTACTTGCAAAATAACATTGATACATCCCTAAGATGATTCGCGTGGCTACTCTACCATCTACTATTCTACCATCTGCTTCGGATCTCATAATAAATAAAACAAAATCCAAACACAACCAAAAAAACCTCAAGACATTCTTAGATTACTGACACTACATAGATTGGATCAAAAGTAAATACTAAAAAAACGGTCCGTCCCGTGACCATGAACGCTTTAAAGTATTAGAAACGTCGAGAATTAAAAAGTAAATTGCTATAAAATTCTTAGATGTGTTTTATTTAATCTATAGTATTCGCGTAAATACAAGAAATTACTAAAAAACACACTTTTAAATTTATGATGATAATACAGATGCTTTATACGTCTTCCATACATAGAATAGATATCTTCGTAGTTTTAAATGATAGGTTCCTGGCTAATTACACAGCACTAATACTCTAAACTATCCACGATTGTATGGTCTCGAATTGCAAGGTTGATTAACTAACACGACACGCATAAAAATGCCACTCTCAGACAGTTTGAGAAGCGCACGGACGTCGTTACTAAGGTTTCCATTCATAAATAAATGAATAATAGAATTACTAATCGTCTATTTATACAATATTTTAAATTAAATTACAAGCGTAGATTTTACATGGACTCATACGTATAGTCGGTTCTACACAGACTTAGAGCCAACTGTTAAGAATTGCATAAAATTTACTTGTATGTCTAATCAAAGGTCTAATAAAGAGCTTGCAATTTTTTTTGATCTGGCTTTTAAGCTTTTAGTTTTTGGTTTTTGCTTGATTACCAGTTTACGTGATAGTAAGTGGTGACGTTTCATATATTTCGCAGTCTTTCCCAAATAAAGAGGTTAAAAACCTTTTTATTTGGGTCTAGATGTATTTTATATGGTGGTTTTGCAACTATCAAAAGAAGCTCATTCATTTGTATTTTATTATAAATCCATAATTTTGTATGGTAATTTAGTATAAAACAGACAAATAAGTCCTATTACTATTATGTTACATTTATAGTATTAAATTTCAGAAGTGAAATAAAATTATCGGAAGAGATAAATCTCATAAGACAGGCACATTATGGTTAAATAGAGTCCTTTCAAACTAACTTATGTAAAGCTTTGTGAAGTAAATGAAAATTATTAATATCAATATGTCATGTCATATTAAGCTCGTACGTAAGACGTTGACGACTTCTTCAGTCGGAAATTTATTTTAAATTAACCATGTAAGACGCATTAACCATAAATTTAATGGCTTCGATAACTTTGGATCAGATTAAATTAATTTCGAAAGTTTGTTTGTTGGTTTATCCTTTTTACGCTTAAAACCACACAACGGATCGACGTGCATTTTTTATGGTTGCAAATTGACATACATACTGCCTTCTTTTATTTCGAAAAAAAAAGGAACCAAGCCAAAAAAAAAATTACCAAAATCACGCGATCTTACCAGCGGCCGACCAGCATTTAAAAAGCACTTATTTTCGTTTTTAGGTCGCCGTCGACACTTGAACGATGAATTTCTTTAAGTCTATTTATAAGAACGTGATAACTCCGCGCCAACAGATTAAAAAAAATACAATATGTCTACGCGAACAGTGTATCTGCGAAAATATTTTCTCGAATGTCATTTGTACTCCTTAAATAAAATTGTCGCCTAAACTTTTTTTATGAAAGCAAGTGATGAGTCAAGCATGTCGTGGGCCGAATCAAGCAAGTTATGGCAATACGTCTGTCTTTTGTCTTACAGGTAAAAAATCAGGGACGTCTTTTTTTGCGAAATAAAACGGGGAAACGGGCAAGTTGTTCATGTTGACCGATGTTTGTGTTTTTAGTCTATGCAAGCAACTCTGTAAACCTTCATCAGTTCATCGATGACCCGTTTTGGCGCAATTGTTAAGCTATCGGCTTCGGTGTCATAGGTCGTGGGTTCGATTCCCACCCGGGGCAAATATTTGTATGAACTACGGATATTGTTCCGGATCTGGGCGTTTGTCTGTGCTAAATACAAGTATGTAAAACGCCTTTATAATGCAAGATATTACAATAAAGGCAGCATTTAAACACTGTGTGTACAGTGTTTTGAACTGCTGAAGTTCAAAAAGCTTGAATTTGCGCTACGCTCTTCACCCAGAGATATGAGATGGTAAGTCTTTAAGTCCAGTAATTGCGCTGGCAATCATGCCTTCTAAAGTGAAGTACAGTAGTGCTGTTTATTGTTTGTCTCCAGGCAGATTCTTAAAAAGTCCTACTACCAAAAAACAATTAGTACCTACGTTTGACTTAAATTTTCAAAACGCTAAACAAATTACCACATGTGAACGGACAAATAAAATCAGAATTATAAAAATACATAACGTTATATCAAATACATACATAAATTAAATACCTTAATTAAATGAGATATCGGTAATATATAAATTACATTACATCTTATGTAAAATACGGATCGCTTCGAGATTTTAAAAACTAAAGAAAGACCGCACTTCAGGTACAAAAGTGGATACATAAAAATGCACGCATTATGTAAATTGGCCGCCAGTCAAAAGTTCCTACCGAATAGAAAATACAAAAGTAAATGCATCGCTGTCTGGCAACACAGGCACTCCCATTCCGATGACTTTATATTTTTAAACATCGGACGTTGGCATCATTGTGTCAATATGAAAGAGGCAATAAAAAAAGAAAGTCGATATGTTTCTTTTAATCGATTCAATCGATTGACCGAGTTATGACACGTGATAATACGAAAAACAAAATGGTTATTAAAACATGAGCTCATGTTAAGATTGAGGACCATTGTCTTCATTTACTCTCCTTATTATTATTATTTAAGTATTTTTTTTTGTCTTTTAGTTTGCCATATTCTCACAAAACCACAGAGGAACGGAATATATTTTTTGTCTTAATTTCGATTGCTCGGAAAGTTTATATTAATATACTATTTTTATACCGGAACAAAAGTAAAAATTTGACACAATATCGAAACTCACACGAGCGAAGCCAAGATAAGACCTAGTATTTATTAAGGCAATGAACTCAATGCGGATATATGAGGGCTGCCGCAATGGGTATTGTATTAGGTTTATAGTAGGGTAGAGTCACGCATCAGATTCTGCTGTTGCGAAAATGTAGAGATACGTTCACAGTCACATTCAAAATATTTCCATTCTATTTACGCTTGTTTCCAGCAGTTATGATGTTCAAAGCCAGAATCTGTTAACAAATTTAACTCTGTACGAAAACTAATGATAGAAAACTCTACAGTTTTTCAGCATCTCTTTTATATATAAATTTCACGCGGACAATTATCAGTAGTTTATACAAATACTTGTCCTGAGAGGGAATCGATCCCACGACTTGCGACATTGAAGCCAAAGGTTTAGCAACTTCGCCAAACGGGTAATGAAATCTTTAAAATACAAATTTTGAAATATTATTATTAATAAACAATTAGTTATTAAGTTTTTTATGCAAATTATATTAATATTCGTTTTCTGTTCTGTTTAATTATTTGTTAAAGATTATACTTTGAATGTTTTCATACGGCCATTGAATATAATATATTGTATGTGACAAAACAAACAACAAAATAATGGCTAAAGACCTTGTGAGATTGACTCATCGTGTTCCGGTATAAGTCACGGCTTCTCATCGCTGCGGTAATACTGATAATAACAGTTGCATAAGTATCAAAAATTATCGACCCCTTTTTTAATCGGATTCCACGTGAGTATTCATGAAGAACGAATTTTTACTCTGGTGCTTCTGTCAAGAGGTTACAGCGATTAAATTATTGGGTTACTTTTGTTGCATGATAGAGCAATGCAGAAACTTTTTGGAATGTACCAAATCCTCGCGATATGTGGTATATCCACCGATTACAGCCTAGTTATAATTTAACACAGATTCCCTCAAACAAAATAAATAAACGAACCAGAACTCCAACATTCATTACTATTCAAATTATATATAAATATTA
>DWHQ01001233.1:0-11238 GCA_018247955.1 Eurytides marcellus marcellus | reverse complement strand
GATTTGTAAAGCGCCAGCCTATACCACTAGGCTACGGAGGCCGTAGTATAATTAAATACAACTAAGAATTTAGACATTGGTCCCAAGACCATAAACATGAAGCCGTGAAGCATTTGAAACGTTGAGAACTACGAAATACGAATAATAAAACACGTAGGTTATTCTTCTTTCCCGATATTTCAGATTGATCATTACATTTTTCTTATATCATGTGTTATTCAAACTAAAACTAAAACTAGACGCTGGGAAGACTATTTCTTCTTAGCTCTTCGCCCCGCCATTGGAAATTACAAACTGAACGTCTCAATTCAATTACGTGTTACACAGCTTCGTATTACAGCAATAAAACGTATCTTGTTCTAATTCCTTCTCAAAATCGCTACAAAGTTCCCCCTCGAAAACTTAAATAGGATCCCGGGGAGTTTATTTAAGTCTGTACAGCGTAACACCGGCGTCTCGGCTCGCAACTTTTCGACTTGCTTTGTTTATTCAGCGAATTAGACGACGAACGCGAGCTAAGGATACTCGCGTGTTTGTTTGACGTTAGAATTAGCATGCGGTCCCCTACTGCTACTGTGTCTTGCGCTCCGCGAAGCGTAGTTTTTTTTAGAGCGTCTCTGACAATTTACGTCTGATCAATGGATCGTATTTATCTACGTACTGTACTTCTATTTCGAGATTTCTATAATGGTTAAAGATCACCATCGCCCATGGACATCGCCATGGTGCAGAACACTGACTTAACCCTTAAATGCATATTGTTGCCAATTGTCTACATACTGTCTTTTCAAAATATATATTCTTCATTATTACCTGGTTTTTTTACGTAATCTATGACAAATTTCCTATAACGTACGATTTTTTTAATTCAAAACAAAAAATCATGCATTTAAGGGTTAAGGATTTGTATTTCCTAAACGATCGGTTCCGATCAGGAAGTAAAGCCCAGGCAAAATTACATGTATGAATACTTTATGCCGATCGTTTGCTGAAGCCATTCTGGCGTTTCTAGTTGGCACGCAATATGTTTGAATTATGATGATATACGCAATTACTTTTAAAAATTGATCATTATGTCAACTTCACCCATTAGGAAAGTTGAGTCCAAATACAGGGAGTTTTTAACAGGAGGCATTAACATTGACAGGTGAAAGTTGAGGGTCGTACACAGTACTTGACCTGTGTCTGCATGGGATGCCTGGAGCGCTGCGACCCGGAACGCACTATTCGCTGCCGTTTCTGCGGGCAGAAGTGGGACGGGTCCTCACTCGTGCTCGGGACCATGTACTCGTATGACATCTTCATGGCGACCCCTTGCTGCGCTGAGCGGCTGAAGGTACTTTCCATTTCCATCATACACCACATTTTTTTTACAAGATAAGACGACGAGACGAGCCAGTCAGCCAGTATGCATGATAGGAAGTGACACGCCTGCCAACAACAGTGCCATAAAGAACGTGTTTGGTATATCTGTATGCCATGTAATTACACTGGCAACATTGCTCTTCAAAGCGGAATACTAGTACTGTTGTAGTGCTTACACATTTTCGCTTGGCGGTTCAATAAGTGACAATAAACTGACTCTTCAAGAGTCCCACTACGTAGACGCCGTGGATGACAAAATTAAAAAAAAAATGAGCGAAGTCCTATTTTTCTCACAAAAACTAGCGATGAGCTTACAATGTTCCGTAAGTCGCTTAACTTGGACCTGTAAGTTGTGAACCGTCTACAGTTTAAAGTAGCATAATAATACGTTAAGACAATTTCTGTATGTACGTATCTATATTTTGCATGATAAAAGAAAGTTAAATGCATACTTTGTTTTAATGATTTCAATAAATTTTATTCACTCTTAAAAGGTGGCAATGGAGCAGTCAGATTGCGTAATATTAAGTTATTACCGTTGAAATTTGATTTCAACAAAGCATCCTTTGCCTTAAGAGCGTGGATTCTGATTCGTTTATCGCATAAGCTTTCACTTGTGTTGGTATTTTAATCGCCTGTGGTACTTTCCCGAAAAAAAAAAAGATCCTACTCTTGTTTGGAACAGTGAGAGCACATGGGTAATATCTAACTCAGATATTTCCTTTATTTTTACGGTGGTAGAGCCACACAGCTGTTCCCGCTGCTAATGGGCCGGCTCGAACCTGATAAGTAGGTACCACGACCTCACAGAAAATCGCCGTATACATGTAATATTTAGCGCAATTAATATGAAATTAGCCTAAGATAAAGTTTAACGTTTGCCCGCAGTGCAACAACTGCTACAAGCCGCTGCTCCACCCGCATCAGCGCCTGAACTATTCGGATTACTCGCACCCGGTGACGTGCCCCCATTGCCGGGTGCTGGACGCGCACTTCGTGAAGCCGCTGAGCTACTGCTTCACGAAACGGGCCTACCCGCTGTTCCAGCAGTGGCCATAACAGACGGCGGTGCCGGGGGCCTCCCCCGGCACCTCTCCCGAAACGTGGCTGGCGCCGACGCCGCCCCGGCGCGCCTCGCCGCCCGCGCTCCGCCCCGTCGTCAACACCAGCATGGCCTCGCGGCCCGAGCCCGACGAGTCCAAGTACCTCGCCCCCGCCCTCGCCAGCATCACCGAGTCGCTCTCGCTGCTAGGGCTGTCGCCCGAGTCGCTCGCGATGAGCCTGGGCGAGACGCTCGCGGAGCGCTACCTGGCGACGATCCGGCCCAAGCCCCCCGCGGCCCCGGCCCTCGCCCCCGCCGGCTGCGGCGCCCCCCGCCGCCACGCCCCCCAGCCCGCGCACCTGCAGCTCTTCTCTAACGACTTCATGGACTACCTTAACCAGATCGCGTAAGCGTTTGTGCGGGCTCACGGACTGTTTTTCGCTAGTGATAATTTTTTTTTTTTTTTTGTTAAATTAAGTTGGTATTATTGAGAATAATTTTATGCATCGGTTTTAAGATCGTACTATTGATTTTATTTTTAATTTTATTACAAGCACTTTGTTGATTAAAATAATAGGTAGATGTTGATTTTTATCGGAAGAAATGATTGTATAGTGGTATAGCGGCGCCAGAAATTGCATTTTTTTTTACTTTTCGTGTCATTCTTTTCGATCGTACCACGCATCGGGAGTTTTCCTTTTGAAGGAGATAAAGGGGAGTGTTTTTTTTTAAATTATTGATTACCTTCGTTTTCAGTGATACTGATCGCCCTATCTGATAGGGGAGTTTGAGTGGTGTGTTGTTTAGTTCAATTTAGTTTATTAGTTATGTTTTATTTTAGCAAAATTTTTAACTTTTTAACTTAAGTGTTATACAATATTTTCGTAGGTTTTTTATACGATCCTTTATTTCCTCCCACCAAATGGCACTGTAATCAGGAGGCGACATCTACTTGTTGTAGAGATGCCATGTTAGGTTATTATTTCTCTGATATCACTATTCATTTAAACATTGTCACTTTTCACTTAATTATGGTAAAGATTTTTAGTTATAAGCGATTGCTGTGTCACCAATAATATTATTAGCTTGTCAATATATATTATTGTAAGATTTTCTATCGGTGTATCGTTGTCATTGTTTTGCTATTTGTCTCTATTTCAAATATTCTCCCTTCAGTGATTAAAGGATGCATTATGATGAGCGAAAAAGAAATTCGGAATCGTGCCATATCAACGACTTATAATAAACAAACAAATTAAAATTTTATAATAAACGTTTAAAGCGAAGAAATCCGATAATCACTGAAGCCGCGTTTAATCAAAGTTTGATTAGTAGTAGAATTTACATTCTATTAACTTTTTTAATTATTTTTCGTTGTTAAAGAACTATCCGGCTAAGGCCGCGTCTAGATTAAGCCGATTTAAATAACTTGGATGTCTATTTATCTCTAAGTGTAGCGCTTAACCATTTAACGAGCGCAATAGCGATAAGGGACGCGTATGTACGTTCACGCGGTAACGGTTCAACGTTGAACGACTAGTTAAGGTTTTTGATACATTTGATACTTATTACTTACTCGCAACGTGATTACAAGTGATAACTACTTAGTTTAGGGCGCGTAGGGATTAGTGAAAGAAGTGGTGCGGATAGAAGGGCGTACCGACACGAGAGAGGGCCACCCACTCGGTCGAGTGTGTTGTTAGGCAATAATTCGACGAAGACTTGAAAACGTAACTTTTTTAGATGAAATTTTTCGCTATTTTTGTCACTTACTGAATTATCAATACTGCCATTTACTTACTTTTATAAAGAAAAGAAAAATAAGTAATATAAAGTAATCGCTGCGGTCTAATGTGTCTTGAGTGAGTGCGTCGAGAACTGTCACACCTCGTGCTTGACTGATAAGCGAGGTCGTATGTTGAGTGGTTGCTAGATGGGTGTTCATAATTCTCCGGTTACGGGGCTTGGGATTCGAGCACCGCGTTTATCATTCAACGTAACATTTCGCGTAAACGCCCTTCTTGATCATAGAGTTATCATCGCCATGTCATTACGCCATCATCCGCATCACTGCATCTCATGTACCCATCATCTCTGTCATCAGGCACAGTTTGAGTGGATCGAACTGGCTTGCATCGGTTGAACAATCAAAAAAATAATGCCAAATATTTAAGAAAAAAAAAAATAATTCTTAAACAATCACAATCGATCGAATTTCAAGAGTTTTATAAAGTGTTTTTAAATGAAAAAAAAATTAAATCAAATGATATAAAAAAAATCTATTCGCAGTACAAAATTTATTCAAAGACAGACACGTGGATACACTTATATGTACATGTGTATATGAATTTTCGTATTAAGAAACCGTGGAAGCCAGGTCGAATTGTATGGTTGTAGAACCCTTTATATATTTTATTAGTATTCCTCGCTTAAAAATTAATGTAAGATTGATATATTTTATGGGAATCGTAACGTACCTATATCATAGCACAGTATAATAACATTATATGTAAATACGCAGTTTACAGGCAGATGCTTACCCTAAAAAAATGTTTAATGAGATATATTATTACATATTTCTAGATTAGCCATAAATCGATAGTACATAATTCCAACAATATCAAAGAACCCTAATTATTTTTTAAAAAAAAACGATTACTTAAGGCGGGTCGTAATGACACTTCATATGTTATTCAATTTTAATTTTATCGAAGTTTGCTCGTTCGTATATAGAATTATATTTAAAGTAAAAAAAGAGAAAAAAAAAGTTTTATGTACATTGAACTAAATGTATGTAATCGATAAAGTATTTGAAAAAAAAAAGTAACGAGCCGTTGTTGGTATATTTAGAAAAATATTAAAAAAAAAAGAACCAGATCATCTGATGGTGACCATGTACAAATGTGAAAGTGAAGTGACATTACGGCCCGTCTGTTTAGAGAAAGCGACACAAATTATAGAGACATAATTGTTTAATAGTCAAATACAGAGCCATCAAAATGGACGTTATCATAAAGCGTTTACATAGACGCTCTTAAAGTATCAGGTCGTTGACCCCACCCTTTATCCGGTACAAATTCGAATAACATATAATATTTGGTAACCTAAATACGTTTTTAAACAAATATATCAGTCATCCGACGCGATAATGTTTATTTAATATTTAATAGTCGTTCCAATATAAAAGATCTTTGTCATTACCTCTCTAGATTCTAAAATAGTAAATTATAGTGCACAATAAAGCTCTTAAATTCTCTAGATTAACCCTTATATTAAAAATATGGTAAATGTATGTTAGTGTACTTTAGTTGCAGAGTTCTTTATACTGATCGATTTTACAAAAAATATTTTTATATGGACAGCATACTGTTACTTGGCAAACCGCTGTCATTAAAAGTTAATCAATTCATACTAAATTTGGAGTTAAACTTTAAAATCGACACAATTACAGCAGTATAAACTAAACAATTCTAGGATAAAAGCTATTTCCATATGCTCGTTTACTATATATTATACCATTTGATAAAGTAAATCGTTGTTATATGACATGGTAACGATCATAATATATAAAGTTCTGATCTCCTTTCTTGTAAGAAAGAGTAAGGCAATGAATATGTTAAAATTTTTAATAATACGCGGTTTGTCAAGGAACTATCCTTCCTGTTTGTTACCTATTTCTTTCATTCGATATATGATTTGTTCCCTCAATTGCACAATACGTTACCTAGCCACTTGTCGGGATTTCATCTCGCAATAGTTCTTATTAAATCCCCAAAATATGCAAATACAGCTTATATTGTGGTATGTGTTTGATTATTCATATTTTAGTCACTCAGTTATTTGTTCAGTTTTTAATAAATTTAATTGATTACACGAACGTTGCCAACTTCTTAGTTTATTTGCATATGTTTGTTGAATTTTATAATTAATGACAATTTATTTAGGCGCCAACACTTTGTTCGTCGAATTACTTCGTGTTGAATTTAATGTGGTGTTATTTAGTGAATTGCTTAAAAGTACAAAGAAAAGATTTGTTACTTTTGCAAATTTTATGAGAAAAAAAAATAATAAGCAAAAAAAAAAACTAATACGTACATACTTATAAAATAATAAAAACACTGAGCTAGATAATGTTTAAAAAATAGTCCCCGTAAATCCTAAACATAACCCTCGATTGATTCTCCTAACAAATGACTAAGTTTCATTTCTTTCAAACAGATTTTTGTCTTTCGTTGGTGAATTTAGATGAGCAGGGGTGAAATTGTTAATTATTATAAGGATAAAAAAAAACTATATCTCGTATTTACTTTAAGTATATTTACTTCGTCTTTCGTCTTTAATTACTACTAGTGTGTTAGAAGCACATACATAGGATAGTGCCGATATCGGCGTAATTATTCGGTTTGAAACTCTTAGGTTGTAGGCTAATCGGATATTATTTCCAACCCTTAAGTCCCTTAGATTCGTAGTATTTTTTTAAACTACCCGAGTGCATGGGATGGATGGATGTTGTCACTATTTTAATCATCGTCACATACTATTTCATCGTAATTTATCATGATTATTAATATTGTCAGCGACAATGTAATCCCGCAATGAGCGTGTTTTTTTTTATATAGTATCGTGTACATTCTGGTCATAGGCGCGGAGCGATGCGACGCGTATAGATATCGCGAATTAACACAACTCTTCCCTTTTTTCTACAGTACGTTCGATATATGTATGTCAGGCAGACATATTCTTGACGTTATTCGTCTTATAACGTTCTGTTGTCCATTAAAGGTGTGCCACGTGGACGTTCCTTCGGGCAGTTCATTTCATTTAATGTATCGTCGAGACGTTAACGACTAAGCGATTTGTGATGCGATTCGTAAGCGAATCATTGATGACAACGTATGTGATAGTAACCAGTGAAAGTCTGATAATAGAGCAGAACATTATGAGATAGATACGTTAAGCTTGGCATTGGGTAGGTACATATGTAAGCTAGGCGATCGACTGATGCGGTCAGCTGACTACCGCTGTTATTGTCAATGTGACATTCAACATCCGAATGATACCCGGCGTCCAATTTCGAAGCTCAAAATAATCCTCAGAATATGAAAAAAAAAATTATTATAAAATAAAACGCATTGGCTGATTATAGTATACGGCTGTTGTTGGTTAGTGAAAGATGCAAAATCATAACGTGTTGATTATATTTTGATACTCGACGTTTTCTACACTAATGTAATAAGTATGTATTATTAACCTTTTTGTATTGGACACGTGTAGTTTAGGGCTTTTGGGTAACTTTAGCACTCGTTCGCGGTGCATATCCTATAGGACTGAATTCGAATGCGACGCAATTTCAATTTTTCAATCGACTTTCGTTGCTTTTTTACATCGCATTATCGCCAGAAACTAGGATCCGCAGAGAAAAAGCGAGTAACTGTCGTACATCGGAACTTACCTGCTTATCGAACCTCGGAATTTGAACCGTAAAGAGCGAATTGCTTGAAACGCAAGCTTTGTTAATCTCGTCACGAAAATGGCGTCTCCGGACGGAAGTCGAAAATCGGTGATTATCCTACGAATTGGTTAAAGATAATAATTAAGTTATTGCGTGGCAATTAGAGTAACGTTTACTACGTAATGCGCGGGGTGCATCAGGGTATGAGTGTCATAATTTATAATAACATATAAAGAGGTGAAAGAAAAAGGGAAAAAAAAAGTAAAAAAAAAAAACTTTTGTACTTTCGTAACGGTAACAAGTAATTTAGTGGTAACTTTTTTCTAATAATATATATTAATTCTTAAATTAAAAATCAGAATAATAATATAACGTTTTTTACTGGAACTGTAGTTGTAGAGTTTTTATAAGACGATTCACGAGACGGAGGTCTCGCGTGTATCACAGCGATAATAGATAATGTGTAAACCACTGGTGTGTCGAATTTCGAAAAGAAATCCTATTCAGTCACAGCTGTCGGTCGATCTCCGGAGCTGTTCTGGTGGTGCCTGCAATAAGATTTCCTCTCGACTTAGACGCACAAAGGTGAGGTCAATGTTTATCTAGGTTAAGAACTTATTGTCTATCGTGATTTGCTATTTGATGCTTCATAAGTTGATCCTATCCAATCCTCATATGGTGATAAAATTTTTCCGTGCCGCATAAGCGATTACTCGGGGATGAGTTGGACACTCCTTGGCCACGATTTTGGGCCGGGAGCTTTCACTAAACTTTGCTACGTACAGTTTTTTTTTTAAAGCATCCTTCGACTTCTAAATTATCTTTTAGCAAAGTATGTTTGGATGAGTGAATAACTTTTTAGTGTTATTGGAAATCCCCTTTTTTCTTATATTGTAGGGTAATATTCATATTATAATTTACACACATTTATAATTAATATTGAGTGTGGTCTTAACGTAAGTGATTTTACTATGATGATGATCTCTTCACGTTTACTTACAATTTTTCTGAAATATGGTTTGAGGTTGGGAAAGAACGTAGATGCTCAGTAAGGGAACGCCAATTGGATAACTTTAACTAAGGATTAAGTGCTTGATTTAATGTTAAGGGTCAATTTAAAATATTCACTATATTATAACTTATTATACCATTAAAAAAAAAAGAAGAAAATACGATATTAATTTTAAAAATAAACTTTGATACGTCTCAACGTATATTTTTGTACAATCGCAGTCGATGCGCGGGGAATTGGCACAGAGGATATAGTTGTTAAGGTGGATTATAATATACCAGTATTTAAGGGAAAATGTTTCCATTGTGTGACGATATTATTAACGAGATGCTAATTTGGTAATGATAGTGAGCGTTGTATTGTCTATTTTGTAATGTTGGTAAAGCGCGACGGCATATAAAGTTGTTTCGGAAAATTGTAATAAAACTAAGGAGGAGGTGAAAAAAAAAACATGTTATATTTTATACGGATCCTGATATTGCGCCCGTCGCTCGAGCGTCGGGGTTTGTGTTACTTTACGAAATTAGTTTGTAAGTTTACTCTAAAAGAGTTTTCGCAGGTAGTAGTTTTATTAGGCTTAGTGTTTTTTATACCGGCTTGATGTTGTGACATTTATTATTAATGTAATAAATACGTGGATAAAGGCAGAGAATACCGAACAAGCGGCCAACACTGATCCATAGCAGAATGTGTAGTGGGTACGCGACGGGGGGAGCATTTCGTTGTTTTATTTTTGTTCACGAAGGAACAGGCGGGCTGGCGGCCATTTCTGCAATTGTGATCCTAACCAAAGTGTTGCTGTTCGCAATCATATCATTTTGATGACTACGCTAGATACGTGTTTCTCGGTACAAAAGGAAGAATAAAAATTAGCGAAGTTTTTATTAATTCTATTCGATTAATGATATATTGTTAGACAATTCTGTATTGTCAGTATTGTAGTGGACGTTTCGCACAAAGCGCTATTATAAAGTGATCCGCCCGTGGCCGTATCTAGTCGACACCATCGGCTCAAGATCTTTGGTGGCATTTCAGTATGTCGATATATCGTTCCATTACAAGCCTGGCGATAGACCTGAATTACTTCAGTTATTTAGCAGAATTATATTATCGTCTAGTATTTCCGATTATGTTACGTTTTATATTGCTTATATTATATATTATGAATACAATGTTTATTAAGTATTTAATATTCATTTGATGAGGACCTAGTCGATTCTCTATTATATCACATCTCCCAAAGTACAAATTCCTTGTTGTTTAGTCCAATTTTGTTTTGAATGTTATTGACTGGTGAAATTATTTTATAGAGCAGTCGCCTCGTGAACGCTGTCGCATGGTCCAAAGCCTTGGCCGGTGCGACGGCTTCGTGGAAAATATCGACTTCCTATTATTAAATCATTTATAATTCTAATTTGCTCCAAAAATTAAAAAAAAAATTAATTATGTGGCATTTTCAACATATTTGGAACAAATGAGAAATCCTAATTTTACAATTAATTAATCGATATCTCAATAGATGAAAATGAAAAGGAACAACACTAATATCCTAGTTACGCCATCGAACTTTTGAGTTTATTGGCTGGCTACAATTAAGTTTGTAATTATTGTAGTTTACCAACAAACGAACAGTGATCCTAAATCGTTAACCGCGTGCCGCGTATAGTACGCCGGTGTGTCACATTTTAGTTAGCAGCTTTTAACTTAAGTATGAATTAAGATTTTTTTTTTGTATAATTTACCTTTTATTTAGTTTATGCACAACAAATAACCCAATACTTAGTTACATTTTATTTTTTTTTTCACTAATTCTTACTGCATTGAACTTACGATGTATATTCTTAAGCTTACGTTTGTTTTGTGTAAACTTGCGCGCAGCAAAATGTTATTTTCATGTTTTTACTTACCATTTTAGTTTTATACGTAAACGCCTACTACACATTATCTAACTGGAAAGCTAATTAGCATTGAAATATATTTCAAATGACACTATATCTACGATAAATACAATGAAACCTTTATAAAGATAAAAATAAAGACTTACAAAAAATATCCTAACGATTTTTCATTTCTAGCTTTAACTACCCTATTATTCCTAATAATTCATAAAATACATGCATACATACATTGCAAAAATGTATAAGACATAACCAGGGCTGGATTTAGAGGTCTGAAGGCCCTTGGGCAATAAAGTAGTGGAGGCCCCCTGGCCCAGTTACACTGCCGGCCAAAAGTTTAAGACCACTTTGTACACAGGTTATAATTTGCAAAATATTTTAAATCTGCGTAAGATAACATAACAATATGAACACCTGTGTAATCTACTAATCATTTTGAATGTCTAAACACCATTTCTCTTATCTTTTA
>DWHQ01001232.1:0-11240 GCA_018247955.1 Eurytides marcellus marcellus | reverse complement strand
ATATTAAATATATTTAACAATTATTTGCAGTTACAAAAAAAAGTGCTGCCATCAGCAGTCGTGGGTTGAATCCTGTACGGAATGTTTCTATAGTCCATATTGATATATTTGCTGTAGATTTGATTAAAAGTATTAGACCAAAATCTATGTAATGGCTTATACATTAACACTTACAACCTATAATAAGTATATTTAATAACTTCAATAAATAATAACTTTTGTTCTAAATTTATCGTTCAAATTTAGAACAAAAGTTATTACGGTAAGATGACAGAAACAGGCTTAAGACAGTTATATTGTGCCTTGGATATTTGCCTAACGAGTGAGGTAATTGAGGTATTTGGTCTTTTTAAAATGCATCTGTTACCACACTGGCAGGGATGCGATAATCTCTCAATATTGGGTGATAGTAATATTATAAAATTGTTCGCATCCTAGTAACTAATAAAATTGCAAACGACCTAATCATCGCATTAGGTCGCTGAATAGTACACTATAGCTTGAAAAATATACTATACTTGCTAATTTAGTATACTATAACTTAAAATTATAGCCCGTGTCCCGGTAACATCATAAAACGCGGTGTTTCTAAGATTAACCTGCGGATGTGTGCTTTCGCGCTCAAATTAACATGAGTAATGGACGGTTCGCGCAGCCGGTGTCACGATCGCTTCTAATTGCCATATCTAATTAAACAGAATATTATAATTGCATACGTCGCAACGAGCCAACCGGCAAATTAAACGCATCGCCACGCTATTCGGAAATGTTCAATGGGAACTACAATGCAAAGAAACAACCTGTACACGCCAGTCTTACATTGTATTAAAAATTTGTTTAGTATATTTGATGTAACAACATCACTGTGTCTATTAAATCGAAATACCCAAACGTTATTTCGATTTAATATTATATATTAATATACTGCGTGGGACGGAAAGTAACGCAGGTTACTTCTGATCTCGGGATAAATCATTCAAATGATCGGATTTTTTAACAAAGAATCTATCAATACAACTATCACCAAAACACATGATGACATCCACGAATCTTATGAGTGTTGGTAAGGCACTAAATCATAATAAACAATAAGTAATAAATAAAAAATTAGACTGTATATTAAAAAATTAACAATAAAAATAAAAGCAATTGAACGTCGTTTTCCCTGCGGTGACATAACCAACATTAAATTTTTTAACAATATAGTTACTGATAGATAGTTGGAAACTAACTTCTTTTAAATAAGTCAGATTTTTAATATTTTCGGTAAACAAAGACTTGTTTACGTCGTAATGATGTGTTGGTGTCTCGATAATAAAAAATAAAACAAAGAATTAAAAAAAAAACTATTTACTGTATTGTGTGCTGCCCACTACATGGTTGAAATTCAATATAGGCAACAAGAAATCAATAAATATATATCCAAAATAATATTGTGTTACACACATATTGAAAAATATACTGATTTTTACGAAATTAAAAATTGTTCGTAACCGTAATCAATGACAATTGTTAAAAAATAACACCTACTTCTATTTACAAACAGAGATATATTTACATTGAAATTCCATACTGGACAATGTATCATAATAATAATACATAACATTTGCATAGAAATATTAAAAACATGGTTTTAGGGGCCATGAAGTTTACTTAATACAGATTCAATGTCGATATTTTGTATATTAGCAGTATTCAACAAATATTGCGTTTCGGGTTTTGGTCTCTTGCTGCAATTCGGTGACTCATCTAAAGCGCTCGAGCTTTGTAATCTCTTTCTCTTTTTGATATCGACTTTTTCCTTGTAATCAACTTTCTCAACTTCCAGCTCTATTTCGGTGACAATCGGCTCTATACTTAAAGACTTTGGACTAGGCGCCTTAAAAGGTGTGTCTAAGCTAGTCAACGTTGAATCAAATATTTCGTAAACCTGCGCTTTCGGGTCTTTCATTGGTGTATACAATTTGTCAATACTCGATATAGAACTTACAGCGATTTCAGTCTCTTTACAATCATAACTAGCATCCATTCCTTCAGGATCTTGGTCAAGCAGCATATTGAATGTTGTAGCTCTTAATCGTACAGTCATTTCATCGTCTATACATATTTCCATTGAAAAATTATCCTTCAATGTGGCTGGTTGAGAATTTGTTGCGTTACTAAATTCGAGATATTCATAATTGATGAAATTTGCTGTCTCTTCATTACATTCATGTATTGACAATTCTATTTCATCATTATTATCATCGTCAGCATCTACTATCTCTAAATTGACAGAAGTGTCACTTGTTGTTCTAGCACTGTGATCTTCTACAGTCTGATCATTTTTAAATTCTAAACGATCTAAATTCAACACATTAGAACTTGTTTCTTGCTTAGAACAAGGTGAATCAAGTAAATCTCTTTCAATTATCTTAGCCGTTTCAACATCAAAACCTCGTTTGATTAAATCGATATGCAGACTGCCTTCACCATCTTTAGATCGAACGGTTTTTTCTGTAACAGATGTTTCAATGTACTCCTTTATTTTTGATATGTCGTCACTGTCATTGACCGATTCTAAATTGATTTGGGCCTCTTGTGATTTAGCATCTTGGGAACCGTCATCCGACCAACGAAGGGGAAGCTGTTCAATATCTGAATCATGTGAACAAACCTGACTGTCTTGAGCCGTATTCTCTTTTAATTGTACTGATTCTGGAGACACGTTGTCAGAGTGTTGTGAATTAAAAGTTTTTGTACAATGAAGTTTTCTGGGAGTTGACGATTTTCTACGCGATTTAGTGGGCACACTTGCAGCTATTGGGGTTAAGTTGCTGTCTTTACTAATCGTCCTCTTTTGTGTTTTATACTGAGAAGAGTCAGAATATTTTCTATTTCTTCCTCCTGTATTTTCTTTTATTGGTGTAGTTCTTCTTGGTTTAATTTTCATAAATGTTTTAGGTATTTCTCTCTTTAAAGGTGATTTAGTTTTTTTTAGTGAAATGTTTTTCTTATTACTAATGGATTTTCTTTTACTGTCCCTTACTTTTTTAGAACTTAAAGGAATTTCTGATTTATCACAAGAATTATTTATCGAGTCACTGTTGTCCAGGTTATCTTCAGGTCCTTTAATTTTACTATTATTTGCATTACTATAATATGAAACGTTTTTTCTACACTGTCTTACCGGCCGCCTAGATTTTAGCTCTTCATTCTTGCTACTTCCTTCAAGGTTTTTACACGAGTTTTCACTTCTTTCAGACGTTTTAACACTTTCTCTTGCATCGCTTGGTCCTTCTAAGACTTCAGTGGAAATTATATAATCCTGATCATCGGGTTTATAATAAGATCCGCCACTAGAGTAATCAGTTGGTCTCGATGAATATGAAGACGGGGTAGCCTGAACACCTTTAGGGCTGCAAAGGAAACGTGGTGTCGGTATACTCATTATCTTTACATCAGAAATTGGTACATCAGGCAAATCTGGGCCTAAATATTTGGGAGTGTCCATTTGTATATCATAAAGGGCTTGTTTATAAGGCGTTTCTAAGAAATCCGATAAATTAAGTTTAGTCCCGATAGCATTTTGTAAAGCAATTCTTTCACTTTCTGGTGTGTCAATTTGATCATGACCTGTTTTGTTTTGGTTTTTATCGCTCTCATGATTTGTATTCCGCTCACTGCTTGTTATTATATTAATTGTAGGCTTAACAGCGACAGACGAAGTTTCTTTGCTGTCATATTTAACATCTTCTGTTTCTTCATTGATATCTTTAGTTTTTTTATTCTTATTGGACTTAACTTTTGATGAACTCTTCTTTGGTTTCTTCTCGGATTTAGAATTCGCTTCTATAATTTTATTGCAGCTCTTATCATCTGAATTTTTCTTCTTCTTATTTTTGGATTTTTGGATAGAAGTATTTGAAGTTTCAACATCCTTTACTATCAGAGCTCTTAAATCAGCATCCCAATTGTTCTTTTTATTAAGAACCACTTTATTCTCTTTAGTTGCATCATTTTTTATAGTCGAGTTTGTGTTAATTGCTACTTTCTCTGTAACAACATTGTTCTTGTCAACTTCTGCAGTCTCTTTACGAGGCGGATCAGACGGCTCGCTATATTCCGTCTCTCTAGAGCTATTCTTGTCAGAACTTTGCTGTTCGTTTATTGTCTCATGTAATATTCTCCGAGGAGTTGTAAAATCCAAAACTCTTATATGGGATGTCCTTCGAGGAGTCGATGAAGACTTTCTTTTAGGCGGTAAACCCTGCGGTGTACTTGTCTTCAATGCTGTTAACAATGTATTCTCCTTTGGCACAGATACGTGACCTGTCACTTCGACGGTTTTAACAAGGCTGTGTTCGTTTAAAACTTTTTGTTTATTATTATTAATTTTAGAATCTTTTTCACAATTTAAATCTGGAACATTGATGTTAGATGTAACATCGATAACAAGTGGTTTAAGAATATTTTGAGAACAACTCGTCGTAGTAACAGTTGTTACGTCATTTTTTGTAGGTAATGTAATTATAGGATGAGAGTCTATTGCACTGGGTTTTGGTCCTGAAATAAAATTTAATTTTATTAATAATGCTAAATTTTGGATGGACTATTTTATATACAATATGTAATCAACACATACCTGGTACTAGAATGATAGTAGGCATAGCCATAATTTCATCTTTTGTATAGTTTAATGGGTTTTGTGTTTTATGCTTGTAGGCAGGAGTACCATTAATAAGAATAGTTTGCATTTGTACGCGTGGTGTCGACGTAACGTTATTAAGAATTGGCGGCTTTTTCGATATTCCACAAATACTGTCATAAGATTTATCCACTATAATATCTGACAAAATTTTTATTTTGTTGTCTTCACGCGTATGAGTGGTATTCATTGAGGTTGAGTTTTGTTCCATTTGTGAAGTAGCCTCAGTCGTTATAACTGGTATACCTTGGTTATTTTTAATACTTCCAACTTTTATCATTAAATGACTTTTAGATTTCAAATCTGCGGTTCCAATATTAACAAGTGTGTTGTTAATATTTCTTCTTAATGGCGCCCTGAAATAAACGCCATTTTAAATTATTTTTAAACAAACAATTTATTAAATCAGTTTTGTGTACGAATTCTTAATAATTGGCAAGTAAATATAGAAAATAATGGCAGTTACTCAAATGGTAAGAAATAATCTCTAAAATCGATATCTCCAATGAACACGCCCCCAACCTAATTTTTGTTTTTGGATTTAAATATAAAATGACTATTGAAAATAATATGTTTTATGCTCACCAAATTTCACTAAAATAGGAAAAAATTGATTTAGCATAGTGTTCGTTGGAGGTATAGAAATCTTTCTACTGCATACCTCTTTTCCTACTTCCAACTTAGCAAAAAATATAAAAAATTGCTAATAGGTTTTGTGTAACTCAGATCAACATGATTCATTTTATAAGCAAAGAAATATTTATAAACTCATGAGTCATGACACCAAATCTTTTCACTTTTACTAACTAGACCTAACATCACTTCTTTGTTTTCTTTAAAATGCAATACACTATTTTACAGAGTCTGTCTGAGCAAGTAAGACTACTGTCAGTAATCTACTTGCATTATTATATTACAGTTTGAACAACAAGATTTCCACGGAAATTACTGGATATAATTGGGTATAGATTTACCATTGAGCACAGAGTAGAGCCAAACATTATTGTATGCTGTTTTGCTAGTTAAAGGATTGCATGTACTATATTGTTATCGACAAATGTAGTTCTTTGTAACAAAACTCCATATAAAAAAAAAACAGATGTTCTTATCAGAACTAGACAGAATATAAAAGATCTGCAGTCTGTAAACCATAAAATGCTTAGAATAGTCCTTTATGTCAATCATCATCATCGCCATTATCAAAAATTATAGCAAGTGTACAAGTGTTTTAACATACTTAAGTAACTTAAGTTCAAAGCCCACTGCTGAATGAAAAAGATGAATATGTCAGTTTGTAGCGATTCAAAAATTTTACCCACTATATGCAAATGCCAGCAGTACTCAAAAGATGCCAATAGCTTAAGTAACACCATGAAATCCTTTATTGACTTTTATGACTTTTACTGTGTAACATACATATGTCACGAAGTTTCTAACTTTAAATCACTACACGAATGAGTAATAACATTTGTACTCACTGCGCACTGTTGACATCAGCTTGAATAGAAACAGCTGCTTCAGATTTACTGTCATCTGGAATAAAAAACCAAAACAAAAAATTAATTGTACTCTTCTACTTTCTAACCAAACATGCAATAAGCACATTTTAATAATTTTTTCTAGAAAATAAAACTTACTGTAAATGCCTGTAGTGAAATCTTGAAATGTTCCAGCTGTTGAAATTCTAGTGTTATGATTCATGATATTATTACTAGCTGGAAATGTTGTGTTATTGTTATCCTTACCATTTTTACATACAAAATCTAAAATATTGTCAAACTCTTCAATTTTCTGAACAGATTCAGCTTTCTTGCACTTCATCTATAATAAAAAAAAAAGATATTTATTAATTTCTCTGGTGAATTTAACTCATATACAATCTCTAATAAAATGTTACAATACTCCCATATTTATTAATAGTTTTGTTGTAAGGCATCCAATCTAAATGTGTGGCTAATTTCACTCAGATGTGACTTTTATACCAGATACCAGATATAATCAGAGTTGCATAATGCATAAGCCTTAAAAAGTTTACAAATTTTCATAACATTGGCAGTTACTGTTTGTTTCTACTATCTCCCTACATTATATCGGAATATAGTTAAAAATGAATGATAAAAGCAACGCAATAAACAAAGGTTATTAAATTTTAGTCCAAATGTTGATAAATTAATAATGTACATACAAACATATCAACATAATTATACAAAAATTTGAAAAACTGCCTTCAAACACTTTCATTTGAAAAATAATTTAAAAAATGTTTATTTGCTCTATCATTAAATATTTTTTTTTTAAATAACCTGTACAAAAAGTTACCATTTGATAATTACATACCATTACATCTTCTAGAATATTATTTGTGTTTCTGTCAATATTTTGACCTGCCCCATCAACAACTGATTGTGGAACTGTATTAACACTGGTTAACCCTGCTGAATGAGTGTTAACATGTACACTTTCATTATCAATTACAGTATGAGGTGCAGTGTGAACATTATTACAATCTTTGTCAAGAACTTTCACAGACTTTTTCTTTGTAGTGATATTCCCTGAAAATTTTTATAATTAAAAATCAGTTTATATAAATTTGTATCACATAAATTATTTATACCTATCCCTTAGTCATTATATAAATAATTATATATTATCAATAAGAGTTATTAAACAATTAAGTTAATTAAAAATGTGTGAGTCGTGGTACACCCAACAGAGGTGATAACATAAACTAAATAATGTCATACTGTCAACTGAAGCAGAATTCCCATTATGCATTATTTTCCAAAGCGTTTACCCTCCCATAAAAAGTTATCAATTCAAAAATATATTAAAACATATGTCTTAATATTTTCAATATAAAATTTCTAATTTGATTTCAATGTTCCATGTAATATATTTGTAGTTTGAAGTCTAATCATATGAATACAATTTGTATATAATAATGTTACTAAGCCCTTTACAATAAAAAAAGAATCATCAAAATTACTTGACAATAGGTTGGTTGACAAAGAACAATTGGATGGATCAAGTATCTTGTTTTATGGAATTGTTTAAAAAATACACAGTTACATATCATATATTTACATAGCAAAACCAATTTTATTAAAACAATCAGTTCACAACAAAAGACATTATTAAAAATGGGATAAATTAATCATGGTCTTTATTAGTTTAAGTCAAAATCTTTTTATCGAAGTAGGTTTGCTCACTAAACTCTAATGGAGTTAAAAAATCTCTAACAGTAATATAGACAAGTCAGATAAACTAGTAAGCTCTTGTGATCACTTGTTCAATTACTCCAAGCCATGACTAGATGGCATCAAGTCTGAAATAAGGTTCGGGCCAATGTTTCACAAGCTTATGCATGGATAGTCATCATACTTCAGGTGATTCAATGATTATTCCATAATACCTTAACACAACAACAACTCTTTGTCCACTAAGAATTTGAATGTTTCACCTCTGGTTTGCAAAGCACCAACCGCCACCAATAGATGAAATGAAAGCAAGAATATTAATTATCATACCTGGCAAATCAGCTAGAGCTGTTGTCTCAACAGAACTTTCTAGTGATGAAGCTTCTATTTGACTATTTGAGTTACAAGGTAGTGATGGATTTACACTGAAATTATAGAGTAAATATAAGATTATGATTAGTAAAATAAAGATATTTAATTTTGCTAACAAACTCAGAATTATAAGTACCTTTGTTTTTCAACATTTTGCTCTTGACCATTTAACTTATTAATGTCTACATTTTGGATCAACAGTTTTACAATTTCCAACAAGTTAGCACATTGGAACAATCTTTTTCTTATGGCAAAAGGCTTGCAGGTTTCCACTGAAATAAAAACATTTTATATTATAAAAGGAACAAGAAAGACAATTATTACAGATTTGTCAATGAATTTTCATACGCTGGTAGTTTAAGTACTAACCGTAAATCTTCACAGCTCTGTATTCAGCTAATATATTTTTAAGTGATGTCATAAAAATCCTGTCATATTCATTCCTAAGTGCATCCAAGTAAGGGCTAGCTTGTAAAAATTCATCGTAAGCAGTCATAAGCTGCTCTTCAGCAAGATATCCTAAAAGATAACGAACATGTTTATATATTTGTCAACATCCCTTGTTACAATTACTCCCGCCAAATAATAACTCACCAAGAACGAGCTTAGCCAAATCTTGTGATGGAAACGGTGGGATAGTCATTTTAAGTTTTCCTCGTAAGATTTAAATAAAATATTAATCCCATAACAATTATATCAGCTCTTCACTTATCAGTTTAACCATTTTAAATTTATATAAACAGTCAGGCTCCAAGCACAAAGCACAACGACATCTGTTTGACATATAGTGGTGTTTCTCTTTTTATCGATATATAGTTTAGTAAAATGGTAGTACGTAGAAATGTAAGTTTAGCTTAAATATGATCTACAAAAACTACGAACTTGTCTCTAATCTCCTGTTAATATAAGATAATTGACGATAAATGTAATAACAATTCTCTAAAAAACCAATCCTTGTTTTTTTTACATACCTCATACAAACCGTTAACAATGTAAGTGTTAAACAAAGTTTAAATCTATTCCTATGATACAATTGTAGACGTTAAAGTGGTGCTCATATTTTTACATTAAAACTTAAGATAGACTCAACAAATATCAATAAAATAAATTAATGCATAGCTACTTCTCCAACTTTTGCTTAAACTGAAGTAATAAATGCAAGTCCAATACATGAAGAATTAATATTACACATTCTATGTAAGTTCATTTATACAATCGATAAAAAAAAAGTCAAGAAAAAATCTTTATAGATTGTATTATGTTGATTAGATTGTATTGATCCTTTATTAAGGAAATTGGTTTTAATATAAAGTAGTTACAAAGCCAAACCATTAAAAAGCACTATACATTAAGAGTGTATTTATTATTTTTAGAGTGAATTTTAAAACAAGCTAGAACGTATCTACAAAAAAATGATAACTGCCCACAAAAATCCTTGTTGCCAAAAAATTAGGACAATTTTAATCTCAAACTATCGTATTCATAAGGCTGTGGAATTGACAAGTATAGTTAGTGACTGAGCTTTTTAAATTATTTAGGTAGATAAATATAATGTAAAAACTTTTAGTATCATATAACATTTACAGTCCCACCACTATATTCCTATATTGCGTTTTAGGTGATGACGTGAAAGTACGTTGTGATATATATCTTTTATCGTTATAGCATATTGAGGTTCGGTTTAACCAACATATTAATAATATCTTTTACACGTCCACGTATTAGTAAACACGGATTTGTTTATTTAACAATGATAAATAGGCTTTTACAAGTGTTTTAGCTGCACCATAGTCAAAACGCAAAATGAATTAAAAAGGTAACACATTTAGTAATGACTTGCATGGTCATACGACCAGCGAAATATGGGTTATAGATAAACAGCGATGTGTCATCATTATGTTAAACGTTTTAAGGTAAAATCTGATATATTGATTTGTGTTCCTTTAGCTAATAACTGTGCGTATTTTGAAGTGATAACTTTTAAAGGGAGGGTAAACCACTTCGTAACGTAACGCGTAACGGCGCCAGTCTGTCTGACTTCAATTGAAAGTTAAGTTATCACTTCTGTCAGGCGTCCCGCGACGCACTTGTTTTTTTAACTTATAATTAAAATATTTCCACTATATAATTTTGTAAATATTAATTTGCGGAATATATATACTTCATAGTATAATAAATTCAGTATTACATACATAATACAAATTCATTCCTTTCAGGCGTATTGTTCATTCATTGCATTCATTCTTACGCTCTGCTTACGAACTCATTCATTTCGTTTACTTTTTAATGGCGGTTATCTTTGTCACATCTTACATTAGTGTTATGCTTATGTTAATAATTAGTTGAACAATAAAAGAAATTAAATTTAATCTAAACTTCTTACTAGCTTCAGCTTGTAATATCTCTTTACAGACATTTCTTAATTAGTTAAAATGAGTACCGTTACTTCTACACCACTTTTCGCCTGTTCTCGCTGTTTCTCAAGACATCCTTTTGAAGAACTATCTCCAGGAGAACAACTGTGCAAGGTATTGTTATTTACAAATTATTTCATTACTCTAATTCTTCTAAAATTAGATTGCCTGCGTATCGCAAATACTATGTATTCTTTTTTGTAGTAGTTGTGTATTTACGTTGTTCTGTTATTTGACGTCATAAGAAACAGTATTCTCATAATTTTTCAGGAATGTCGCGGTTCTTTTCCTGTTGTCAAGTGCACATATTGTCGTTCCGAGTTTCAACAAACGAGGTCAGTGCCCATTCCTTAGCTAAGGATAGAAAATATTGATTATTTAGTTGCACCATAACAGATTTCCTTTTACATTGCTGTACTTTGCTAATACATGTCACATAATCTAAATTTAACTTAATTTATATTTGACTTTTTTATATTTGGCCCTGATTCAAAGCTGTAACTGCACTGTTGTGTAATTAAAAATATTGTAATAATGAATATAATAAATTTTATAATTGTTCAAAAAGAC